>JAQQZZ010087912.1:0-18158 GCA_030265115.1 Mopalia vespertina
CCCCCCCTCCCCCCCCAATGATGTTGTGTGACATTTGAGCAAAATTTAAGGACAATCGGGCTATTCTCTTTGGACATACAGTGCTTAACGCAATTTGGACACCATTTCCTGTAATACACTATCACTTAATTAGCATAATTAATATGCATAGAGTTTTAAAGCATATAATATTTTATATGCATATCATTTTAAAGATCCTTCCTTTCTGGTCCGACAAACTGTGTGTAAAATGTCAGAGATATTCCCCTTTGCATATTTAATTACGAAAGCTTTTATATGGCTGACGCAGGTGGAAATTAATTAGTAAGTCTGTATAAAGCTTGTTAGAGTAATTAATATGCATATAGTTAGCTGAACAGATAATATCCCTCTCCACTTATGTTGTGTGAAATTTACCTAAAACTTGAGGAAAATCGGGCTATCCAATTTGGATGTACAGTGCTTACGTTGTACACCATTTCCTCTAAAACAGTATCACCTAATTAGCATAATGAATATGCACATAAATGCATATAGTTTTAATAATCCCCCCTTTTAGGTCAGGCAAATTGTGTGTAAAATTTCAGAGAATGTTCCTCAGAACATTTAATTATAGAAGCCTTTACATGGCTGACGCCGACGCCTCGCCAGGGTCATGACATAAGCTCAATTTTAATACTTCGTACAGGCGAGCTAAAAATGAACATGTTGTGTCGGTCTTCTTCGATCTCGAGAAGGCCTACGACACAACGTGGAAACATCGAATTTTGAAGGACTTCTCAGACATGGGACATAGGTCGGCTCCCCATGTTTATATCACAATTTTTAACAGATATACATTTCAAAGTTAAAGTTGGCTCAACTCCCTCTGAGCCATGATCAGGAGATGGGAGTCTCACAGGGCAGTATACTATCATCTACGCTCTTTAGTATAAAGATCAATATCTTAGCTGCAGTTCTCAATAAAGGTGTTTAATCTGCTACGGAGCTGAATGTATGAACAACATATAACGGCAACATCAGCTAAGTCTTGATAAGATTGAGAAATGGGCTACAGAAAATGGGTTTAAATTTTGAAGTGCGAAGACCGTTGGGATGCCTTTCTGCATCAAAAGCAGATTGCATCCTGATCCAAATTTAAAAATGTATGGAAAACAAATTCAGATAGCTAAGGAGACCAAGTTTTTGTGACTGATAATTGACAGTAAGTTGTCATTTATCCCCCACATCGAGAATCTGCAGGATTGCTGGCGGCTTGACCGTAACGCTACCGATAGCCAAAAGGCATGACAGCGAATAACTGCCTAGGCTTCAACTGAGAAGATGGATGAAGGTGTAGAGAAGCAACATGCTGCAACCAAACTGCTGCAGCTGCCACCCTATCTTCAGTCTTCGACCCATCGGTGTAGATAAAACAGTAATTCTCATAACCATCCCTTATCTCACCAAATCTCTGCTTAAATTGTTTTTTTAATTGAATTCGTTATTTTAATTTTAGGATAACCCACAGCCACAAGGCCAGCAGGGGATCTCCTCAACATAATACAAATCAATATATTGAATACGATAAAATTATCTTCAGAAAGAAATGGCTTAACTTAACTTTTGAACACGGGACAAACACGCCATGGTTTCCATGCGGAGGGAACTACTCCGTTTTGTAATTAAAAATTAAATAAATTTGTGAGTGAAGGAGTTATACAATCCGCAGCATTTTTTAGCATGAAGTTTGTGATTCCATCAGCTCCAGATGCCTTCCGGGTGTTTAACTTAGGCTTATTTCACCATTTGAGAAGTTTACTAAGTAAAGCAATACATGAAACACATTAGGCAATGCATGGGACTCATTATAGATATAGGTTAAACTACGTTTGTATACGGTGTATTATAAAGGAAACACTTTTTAGGCATAATCTCAAAACCTCGCTTGTGTACACTGTTAGAAGAGTCTGGGTCGAAACGACCAGCAAAAACCTGGTTCAGTCGTGACCGACCAGGAAAAAGCTGTGTAGGGGTATATTATTTACGGAATACCTAAGACATGAGATACAACCCAACATAATTTGCTTGGTGAGGTAAATTGTAAAAGAAACACATATTTGAATTTTGGGGGTATATTATTAAAGCAACACGTTCCAGTCCTAACTTAAACCTCAACATGGGACATGTATAAGATTGTATTAATAAGGAAACGCGTTCAAGGCATAAGCTCAGCTCCACCATATATAAAGTAGGGTGTAATATTGATAACGAAAGATCCTCATCCGAGGATAAAGTTTGTTCCTAAACTGGTTATTGGCATTAAAAACAAAATGAAAGGTTTAGGTAAGTGTTCATTTAAATGCTGTAGTTTCTGAACTGAAAGTAAAGAGCTGGTGGAAAATAAACAGGACATAAAGTAACATTCTTAGCGAAGGAAACACGAATGGCCACAGCCTGCAAACTCCATGTCGAGATCCTTAGGGACTGTGGTTAAGGCTGAAGTGAAGTTCGTCTCCTCAGAATAAGTGCTGTATAGGGTAAAATTTTAAATAGTGATTCTATCTTTCACAGGATTTCAAATGACTTTCTTGAAGGTATATAGCGGATAGGTTATATGACTGAACTAGTAAACCAAGCTCAGTCATATTAGCCTTCAGACCTCGACAATACTAGTGAATTGTTTTGTCCATTATGGAGGGAGGCGCATGGGAGAACCAACGGACGGTTGTTGACTTTTTTGCGGTGATCGACTCCAGGGTCTCCCCAAATGGTCCCCAAGTCCGCGCGGTGAGAATCCCTGTTGGCTCGCCGTCGGCCACGACTTAAAAAACGAGGTGGACGAATTTCCACCTCCATACACTGTAAGACATCGAATCGATTCTCAATGGGAACCGTCTCCGATTCCAGGGATTTTGAAGTTGATGGTTTAGGAGAAAGGGGGAGGGGAGCTCTCCTTTCCTTTGATTGATCTATCGGCTGCTCAAACTAGAAGGTTTAAACAGCACCCCTGGTTGGTTAAGAGGGGCGAACCGCAGGACCATTTGGTTTAGTGTTTTTCTTTACATTTTCTGTTGGTTTTCTAGGTGAAGACATTGGTGATGATCTGGATGTTGATGTTGTTTGTGTAGCTGGAGAGGAGTGAGATTTTGATAGATTGAATTTCGGGTTTGGTTGAATGACAGAGAAATTTTTAGCGTCGTTCGGCCAGGTGAGAAAAGTCTGTGTTCCGATGGATATTGAAACAGACTTGCTCACATTGGCGTAAGACTGTCCTATTCAGGCACCATTCGAGGCAGAGACCAGACGGCGTGCTTCCCTGTAAATGATACTTTTCTTGGATTTTCTTTTATAAATACAGGGCACTGTTTTGCGGAGGCGTTATGGGTACTCCCGTAGTTGGAATATTTGGCTTGGAGCAGCCAAATCCGTCGTGGTCTGGCTCTGAACATTAGAAACTGACCAACTTTGATCTATACTGGTCCTTTCCATGGCCAAATTTCTGGAATTCGGAAATAAACTTCATGAGATACATCCTGAAATGGATCAAATTGTTGACTCCCATGGAATGTCTCAAAAGGACCAGGTGGTTCTGGCGTAATGTGGTATGGGCCACAGCCACCTCACACAAAAATTCCCTTTTGATCAAATTAAAAACAAACCAAAGTGTGACATTTGTGACTGCGTATACGACATCAAACACATATTGGTTGACTGTGTGGACTTTGCCACTATTAGGCGATAGTTCTATACAGTCACTTCCATGAAGAACTTGTTTGACAACATTATTGGCGATGTTGTCATCAAGTTTCTTAAGGTAATCGATGTGTATCATAAACTTTGATTTTTGTGAAACATTGTAAATAATTTAAATGGACAGTTTTACATATTAGTTGGATGTGTAAGATCCAAGAAAGACACGCCTGTTATGCTGACACTTGTATGTGTCGTTTTCAGTTCGGTTTGTTTCTCTTTGTGGTGCTGAGGACTATTAGTTGGAGTTAAAATAAATAAATTGGAAAAAAACAACAAAATTGTCACCGGGTATTCTCGCCACAGAATAACTGAAATACCGCTGAATGACGTAAACAATAACCAATCAGTCATTAATTTAAGATCCCGAAGTGACGTCATTGCTCGCAGCCAGGGTAGGTCTATCGCCTGGTTGTGTCTGTCCTCTAACGTCTCAACGAAAATGCTGATACTGTTCCATATAACGAAATGTTATGTTATGTTATTTCTCTGAATCCTATGTACACCACAGTAACATAGTATGTTTGGGTAAACTTGTGTAGGATTGCCTACTGTTCTTTGCTACCTTCGGAGTGTCAATATAGCATATATGATAAGAAAGAGTTGCTTTACTAAAATCTACCTACCTTCGGAATGCATTGTTCAGCATTATTATAAAATTCAGCTAACTACATTTCTGTTAAATATAGCCACTTTATGCGATTAAATTTATACATGTTTCCACCGGGCTAGTTGTAACATAGTTAAATAAATAAGACCTAAATGTTTCTAGAGTAGATGTGTAAGGTTAATGTAAAAATTATTAGGCTAGTTGTAGCACAGCATGTGGGCCCTGCAAGTCTCTACCGTTATCAATATTGTCCTTTCTGCTGCTCGAGAAAGGGCCATGTCTAAAACAGTGGAGTGATATAAGGTCTAAAAATTGAGCCGTACGGACGTACATGATGACGACAATACCCCTAAGCCAAAATTGGCCGAGGGGTAAAAAGCTATTCTTGCTAATAACGACAAGTGAAACCAATCTCCAATATATAGCCAGATAGGTATCACAAAACGCACGTAATTACCGCACATTGTTACAGCTATTTAACACACTGTCTCGAATGGCATTCAAATTTACGCGAAATTGATAAAAGTTTGCTCGAAATCAAATTGGCCCACTGAATCCGAAAGCTGTAACAATAACTGCTCCAGTGTTAAACATGTCGTACTTATTCACCTGTAGTGATATTTATTAGACTACGACATGAAAAACGCTGGCTCACATGATTTGTATACAAGCCCGACTTACCCTCACGCAAAGCAAAGGAGTCAATGAACACATAGACTATGCACAGGACAGCCAGCAATATTTAATCATTTAGGTCTTTCGAATCTGCTCAATGTCGGGTGTTTTTCTTTGTACATAAGGGGACATAACTCTGGAATGAACGTCAATATACGTTTTAAAATGGAGTCAGATACGGTAGCCTTACCGTGCTTACGCGATTATTGGATGATAACGACAATAAATGTATTTCTAAAAGGTCTGCGACAAGTGGATAGATTACGCTTTGTCTTGTATCTGCTCTCCACTTTTAGTGCGCGTCGTTAGTTACGCACAGCAGGTTTGCGCATGGCAAAATAGCCTGCAGGTGTCACTGGTTGTAGACCGTTTACTCATAATTCCTTGCATTAACGTAAAATATGACTAACAATATGTGATATAGGGAGAAGTTGACACGCTATGTGTATTGGTGTACAAGATCCACATCGTAGGTGCAAGCATAGCTAAGCGTTTTGCTTAAGGAAGTAGCGGAGCGTTTATAAGGAGCTTATTGTTGCTCTGGTGCTCTCGGATAGTGAGATAACAGATGAACAAGCTTATCTCTGTTTACAGAATCAAAACTCTTTTGAAAATCAACAAAAGCTGCATACAGCTTACTTTTACATAAATCTTTCTCTATACATGCATTAAGTGAAAATATGTTATCAATTGTGCTATATCCAGTTCTAAATCCACATTGTATTTCGTTAATCAAATCAAATTGATCAACCCATTGCGACAATCTTCTGTTAATAATACTTGTAAACATTCTGCTGAGTATACTCAATAAGGATATCCCCTTGTATTTGTCAGGATATTTTATATCACCGCTTCTATATAAGGGTACAATGATAGATGTTTTCCATTATTCTTGAAGTTCACCATTTTCAAATATTTGGTTGAAAAGATTTAGTAAATAATGATTTACAACATTTGATGAGCATTTAAATAGTCACCAAGTAAACCATCGATAACTGGTGATTTGTTCCTTTTTAAATGATCGATGGAATTTTAGACTTCCAGCTCAGTTGGTACATTAAGTTTTTCGGTGGTATACTACCCAGTCTCTAATATCGGTGGATTTACAAACGTTCGTAAATGGTCATCGGCCAGAGTTCCAAATGATTCAAATAAATTAATAAAATAGGTGAACGAAGTATCTGATGGGATTACATTCGTGTTCTTTCGACATCTAATGCCTTTAATGATTGCCCAAACATTTTGACAGTCTGAATTCTGCAAGAGTTCTAATTGTTTTAAGTTAAACTGATTTTTCTTAGAATCTATCAATGTTTTGTATTGTTTGCGTACTGTACTATATTGTGTGTGGTTATGATCACTTCTATTTGATCTGAACAGTCTCAAAAATTGTCTACATTTTGTCTTCAGATTTTAACATTCAATGTCATACCATTTGTGTTTATTGTAGTTTATTCTCCCAGCATTCCTCTACTTTAGTAATCGTACTGACAAAGGTTTTTACTCTCGTCAATATTATCCATTAGTTCCAGTTCTGCTTTATCAATCTGTACTTTGGTGTCGTTGGAGTTCAAATTTTCTTCATAGTTATTTCTTAAGCTTTCATTCCATTTATAACTCTTGGCAGGGCACATAAAATTTCAAAAATAGAACTACATTTGATGTTAATGAGAATTGGGAGATGTTTTGATTCTGTTCGATTTTCGACTTTAAATTCCTTTACAGCTGGAAGAACATTTTCTGATGTAATACAATAATCTATTACACTTGCTCCATTATAACAAAAATAAGTAAAACCACTGGATTGATCCGGATTCGAAATACCATTCAACATTTGTAGGTTAAATATACTACTGAGATCTAGAAAATATTAACCAAAAGTATTTACAATGCTATCTTGTGATAATCTATCAGAGTTTACATCCAATTCTCTCCGATATCAAACAGATCTATGTAACATGTCGGTTTCAGCATTGCAGTTCTGGAATTAAAATCACCTCCAATGATAAAGGCTACTTCTGTTGTGATATCAGATAAAATATCAAGAATAATAGTTTCCAAAATAACAATCCCATTAATACTGACTGAATATCTAAATCATGATCAGTAACTTTAAAAACGATACCAAATCGATGTTTTTTCTTAAATTGAAAGGACTTAAAGATAGTTTGATGTATAAACACAATCAGACCGCCAAAAAAATCGACTTTTATCACTGGTGCGACGTGCAGGTACACAAAATCAATCAGATAGCTTTGTACCTCAAGTTCTGTTCAAATTAAAATATACCAAGTTTCGGAAAAACAAATAATGTGATAATTTGTTAAATAGTTCACAAAGTCAGGGTCAGTAAATTTTGATAAAAGTCCTTCAATGTTCCAAAACATACATTTCCAACTAGACGCACTAATGAAATTAGGTAAATGGCCCCTGTTCTATGTAGAAGTTTGGCTCCGGTTAGTATGGTTAGACATTTCTTCCATACTTTCGTTTCTCGTCCGCCTAGTCGCTAGTGTACGAACACCATGTGTTTTGACGTTTCGAGGTAAAAAAGTCCTCATCACGTGGTTGTTCTATTATGACCAGTTTACTACCCCCCTTATAGTAACCTTTCTGGATTTAAGCTCTCGAAGACCTAGATATGTACCATGGAGGTTTTATTTATAGGGCTAGGTTACAAGAAGCTTTCCAACCAACCGAAATTCATGAGGTAAAATAGACAATCCAAAAAATGATTTTATATGAACAATATATCAAATTCCAAATACCATATCTTCGCTGTGTTTTTTCATACATAGACTAACCAATTACATAGGGAGATAAGTTTTAAATCTCGTTCAAAACTTATAGACTACCTCTGTCTAATATTTGTACCCTTTTGGTATGTTATCATGTCGGAACAGTCTGAAGCTGATCACGAGGAAGGATAGTGTATTCTCGAATTCAACCAAAATTGTGATTTGATGTAAAACAGTTGCTAATTTGACAATAATCTCAGTAAGCGGTATCACATCCACAAAATAGTCTGGTGAAAAGTGCTGAAATGTTGTGGCCAGTTCTTTGCACTCTAAAACCAATTACATAGGGAGATAATGCCGTACGTCAATTGTTATGTAACAGTATGTGGACTGTTTGAATTTGTCTAGTATCCGTAATGTCGATGATTAACACAAAATCGACGACAACGCTGATTTAATTTATTAGTGACATGTATTCTTATAGAGTTTTAGAGGACAACTTGTATGATGTAAGAATTGAGTGATCGTCGGTCGACAAGTCTGAATCAGGCATAGCGTCTAAATGTCGACGGTAGCAACTACAGGTACAGGACGATATTTACTGTATTGACATTAAGTTTACATCAAAGGAAACGCTTGCACCTCTGGTATACTATTTTCCATCCTCTTGTTCCGATTCCTGTAAAGAAAAATAAAAGTTATTTTTAATTAGAGAAAGAAAGGTCCCGAACAAATGGATCCGGATAAAACCCTTCCAAAGAATTTGTCAAGTTTGTCTATTAGATTAAATTGATGAAAAATCTAAAGCGACTGAGCAGTTTGGTTCTCCGCATACTCATAACGGTAGAATATTGTTGTGCAGTTAGGTCATTATTGTAAATGTTGTCCTATACACTCTTGGAAAAATATGACTCTAATGGACCCCTGTAAGGCTCTTCAGTCATGGCTCTGGTGGAACCATATACGGTTCTGTACGGAAACCTCAACCCGTTTTTGTCGTTCTTTGCATGCATATTGGCGTTGTACAATTATGAAGGGTTAGGTATTTCAAATTTATTTTGCCCCGATCTCAGATATTCTTGGTTTGAATTGAACACTTAGTGTATTTATTTGGAATACAAATGTATGTTGCTTAAAAAAGAATTAAATAATCTGTCTTTGTGTTCATTTAGATTTATCACTATTCGAATCTTTTAGACAAACTTGTTCATTTTCATGAACCTGCATGGCCGTGACAAAAAATGAAAGAAAAAGCAATACTCCCAAACAACAAAACGAGAAACAAGTTCAGCTTAAATCAAATGACTTGTCAAATCAAACTGTGTCCAGAATAGAGTTGGGCGGGTTTCAACAATTCGTCTCTTATTTTTTGACAGATACAATATATTTCTTGTATATCAGATTCTGTTTTGACATAACTGCACAAGGCATACTGTTGTTATGAATTATTTTTGTTTTTACAATAAAAGGATACAGATGTATCATTAACCATGGCTATACGGTATCATTTAATGCTAAGATTTTAGGAGTATTGTTCCGATTCTTTCATAATTTTGTTTGCGTTTCTTTAAATTACATCCAGTGATTTTATTTAATGTATATATCAAGCAATCAATTAGATTCAAGTCCGAAAAGCCCAAAGAGGATATAGTTTGATAAAATGGAGAATTTGAAAGACAACATTTCTTCTAAGTTTGATACATTGCATGGTACGCTGTCTTCCAATAGCTAGCTGTTTCGAGCTTATACATTAATCTTCGAGTCCTCCTTGAAAAACAGACGAACTGTGACAAAATAAATCATAAAATTCTTGGATCTCTCTTGGTGATAATTTTGTTGGGTTATAAAAGACAAATGGAGATATAGGTTGAAGATCTTCTTAGACAGCGACATCCATCTTGTGAGAACCTGGTGGGAGAAATAAAGGAGAGGGTGTGAAGGGTTTTTGTTGAAAGAAATAAAAATAACAGTCTCAACATTAAATCAATTAGCAATACATGCGTTTGTAAGCATATGCGATGGAATTTAGTACACGAGTATTATAAGTGTATCTTAATATATAGTTTTTTTAATTATAAAACTGAGCATTTTCGTATCCATATTTGTCGAAATAATCATTGAAATTTTATTTTTATATCAGTAAGAAATATATTAAAAATGTCTCCACACTAAATTCCAACATATACCACTAAGCTTTTGGCTATATCAAAGGTAATCTTGTATTGAAGTGGCACACCTTACAAACTGTATATTGCACAGTTTGGCACAATGTATAAGGCTATATCCTTCGTCTTAGGCCTATCTCAACCCATGTCAGAGGTCGGAAATTGATCAGCCGCTATCGCCGGCCTCTCAAAACATAAGCCTCAGTTTTCGCAGATTGTTTTTATACCATGGACTCAATAATCTAACGCCTACTCTCTTTCCTGAGGTACAGTTTTATTTGAATTTCTCACCCGAGTTAACATGTTTAAGTTCGCCCTTTGCAAAAATAAAATTGAAGATCGCTGACACGGGTGTTGACTTAAACCTCCATGCCTTACGTACAGCCCGCTAGGTCATAAACCAGGGCCATTTTGAATGTAGTGATATTCGCTTCAACGGCGTAAATGGTGCGGTCGTCGTCAACGATTTACAGCTGTGTATATACACTGGGAATATGCTATGATGTCATCCAGCTGTAGAAGATATCAGTCATTCCAATCAAACAAACAAACAAAGTATAAAGATACGAACAAGTTTAAGAATTCTTAAATGAAAAAAAATTAGCATTCTATGTTTACCTACATAACACATTTTCAAATTTTGAAACACCTGTTTTTTTTTTAAATTGTGGTTAAAAGTAGAGTTCTCTTGTTACTTCCTGATAAGACAGTGATGGTGCGGGTTTATCCCAAGTTCCCAGTCGGCGTTGAAAAGCTATATACTTGATGGTTACAAAATGGGGTGGAGATAGGCTGACGAAAGAATTAGCAATGGAGCTAGGCAATGTACCACTATCGACAATAAGGTTAAACAGTTTTGTGTATAAAGGCATTAGTATATCTATCGTGCTTATTATATACTCGTTAGTAACGTCATCTATCCCAGTAGTTTTACCACGTTTTAGTTTCTTTGAAGCGCTCAACACCTTGTCTTCTGTGAAATATCTGTTTAACATTTCATCATTTAATTCTGGTTGATAAGTTTCGTCCTGAGTATTTGAAATATTCGTAGAATTTGTCTTTGTCAAGTATTACATTATTTTTCTTGGGTGGGTTAATGCTTTGTATAAGTTTCCAGTATTCCTTTGGGTTTTTTAACGATAGTTCACTTACTTTCCCGCGTGTGTCGCTGTTATAGATATTTATATATTTATTTAGTGTAGAGATAACATTTTGCGAGATAAAAGTTTCAAAACAGTTAAATATGATCATCAAAATCAAGCTTCTTGCCTTAGCCTCCTTATACCTATATAAAGCTGCTGTGAATGGCAGAGTTATGTACAACTAAAACGGACATGTATTCTGAAAATCAGAGTTGGAAAATATTGAAAGCTGGTCGAAAATCGTTGGTCAAACACTCCTTTCCAAGATATACTGTAGGGCCATACACCTGGTTATTATATATAAGGATAGACTATAATAATTATAACCACCATACGTGACAAATTGAGGTTATTCAAAGACTATACAACAATAGTCTAAGTAATGCAACATTAGTCTGATCCTCGCGAGATTCCAGTTTACTGCTGTATCATCACTATGCTCGGCCCATGTATTCTCGCCAGAGCTTTTATCGTGGACGAGACTAAGACAGCCCTCGTATGCCATCGCGCATTAATTCCCGCCAATATTTGGGGCCACGTTTGCCACAGATCTGCAAATAAAAAAGTGCAAAGCAAGACGGCCCGGGTGTCTCTTACATTCAATGTCTCAACGTAGGAAGTAGAATCGATTCTATTTTAAAATGTGCTCGGCCGTCATAGATTTATATGTTTAAAATCAGCTGACCTACAAACCGACAATTGCATCCGAAAACTGTCGAACTCAGAAGGTTTATGTTTGTTTCAGAGATGCCTTTTTCCTCCCTAAAGCTGGAGGGATCTGTATGTTGCTCCGAATCTCTGAGAATCAAGGTGCAACTTAAGCGGGTCTGTTTTTGATGCTTCTCTTTGTATTTCCTCTTTTGAGAGATTTGTCTTGTTTTTGTTTGTTGACAGTTGTTTGTGGCATGGCACGCCAACATACGAGCACACTATTAGATGTACGACGTTAAACGCAAATCAAACAAACAGGAATATCGAACACTAATACTAATCTATATATACAGAATTTATGCAATGATAATTACGTTTAGTCGGTTTACTATTTATATCGATCAATAACAATGAAAGAGGTGGAATTTTCATTGCTGAAAACTTAAGCACAGAAGAAAACGACCTAAGAGTGTTAGACAGTTTTTAAGCTTTGTTAATAAGCCGAGTACTTGAAGATGCAACCTTTCCAAAAATTATTAATAAGTATACAAGGGAAAATGGTCTGATTGTTTGTAAAAGCTTAAGTTATGGAAACATATGGGCGGAGTGGGAGGGGTTTTATTTGGAATACCTGAGGGTCATTTTCAGATCTGCGATGGTTTCCGGCATAGGTTTATCCTTGGTCTCTGGCAGCAGAGTATTCAAAAGACCAGACAATATTGCAATGCTACCATAGAATATCATCGGTAGAGCAGCACTAGCTGGGCCGTCCATATAACCCTCCTGTTAAGAAAACAGAAAATTAAATTTAACTTGAATGTCTGTCAACACCACACAATTACACTCATGCATCAGCGGTTGTTTATATATTTGATGAAAACCCTTTTGCAGCCTCACATAAAGACAATCGTGATTGGCGTTTGCCGCGGATTGCCAAAAGGGGGCCCAATTTAAAGGATCCATTAGGTCATGTCATTAGATTGTTTAGGATAATTTTTGTGTCTTTTAGAAAGTATTTTGGTTATTTTGGGATAACACTTTCTTAGTTTGAACAGAGTATAGTCCAGATAATTTTGAAGATTGAATTCGGTCCGGGAATCGAACAGACGACCGTCAGAGTTAGACGCCGGTAAATGCCGGCCACCTAAACCACTCAGCCACCCGGCCTTCTACAAACCTAGGTTAGTCAGCTGAAGCCTAGGTACCGGACATTCACTACCCCTCTGATAGGAGAGTGACACAGCTCCCAAAGCTGAAAGCAAATGATAATTTTTGTGTCTTTTAGAAAGTGAAAATTAACAGTATTTTCGTTATTTTGGAATAACACTTTCTTAGTTTGAACAGATTCTAGTTTAGAACATTTTGCAGATTGAAACCCGTCCGGGAATCGAACCCACGACCATTCAGAGTTAGGCACCGAATCGCCAGCAGTAAATGCCGGCCACCTAGACCACAGCCAACCGGCCTTCTACAAAAATAAAAGGTTAGTCAACTGGAGTCTAGGTAGGGGACATTCCCTACCCCTCTGATCCTATCTGACCGTTTTTGACAGTACAGATGTACTGGCAGGATGAAATCAGATATCATTGCCAATCAAGTAATAATAGTTCAATATAAGCAGCGATATTGGACCGTACATGAGACACAGTACAGCTTTCGTTCTATTTTACTGCTGTATTGTGTTTACAATGTAAAGTTATTGCGCACAAAAATATTGATGCTGGCATGTTTTCGTTTTTCTCCATCAAATACACAAATGAATCTGTTTTTTGTTTGTCAGAACTGTTTCGACGAAATTGTGTCTGTTTTTGTGAGGGCAGAACGCAGACATATCGTAAGCATCAATATTTGGTTAGACGGCCTTCTGAAGTATGATTTCCTGTTATGTTTACACTTTAGTTTTACTTGATAGAAAAATACAACCACCAGCCCAGGCATTTTATTTTTATACAACTTAAATATACATAAACCGAATCATGGGCTAGCGGACTTTGATCATCAATTGCTGCCTGTTTTGACCAATAAACATCATACTGTTAATAAACCCCGACTTTATGCAGTTAAACTATAGTATAGTAGGTCTTAGTGGTAAATAGTCACTCTCCTACGAGATTTAATGATTTTTGATATTTGTCCGTGGTGTCCAGGGTGGCAGCACGTGCGAAAGATATAAACAGAATTTGTTTTGAAGTTAAAGACTGTTTTAATTAAAACTGTTGAAGTGACAAATAAATAAACAATAACAATTGGTCATTATGAATATTCAAGGTTTCCTGTTTTAAACGGTATAGGAAACAATGTTGGATTGGAGTGACAGTTTTATCGAGGTTTCAAACTGTCACTCTCCTACAAACCAATGTCATCACTTATTAAGGGTATATTTGTATCCGCTCAAGTTGTCAACCGTTAAGAAAATCCATCATCCTTGAGGAATCGTCCACATACAGAGGTAAACAATACGTTACTAAGCTTTCAATACATTTAATGTACAAACAACTTTAAATCAAATAACAAACAAAAACAGCACATTCTCTATGTATTCAAAACGAAGGAATGTTTATTTTAGTACACGAAAATAAGTTAATCTCCCCCTCCCCTGTGCTCGATTTTACCTAGTGCAGATCATCGGACACTGAGGGCCAATGCGCAAGCATAATATGCAACGAACTGAAACACGGGGTATGCAGTGTCGTAGCCAGGAGAGGCTCAGGGACCGCCTAGGCCCCGGAAGATCTGTAGGTGAGGAAGTGATTTCAGCTATTTTGGGCAATGAAATTTGGGTTCAGAGCCACGCTAAGAACAATCATAATTTGTGTGGTTTATGTTTTCCGAAGGTAAAAAAAGGCCGTCTTTTTTCCCCCATCTGACGCAAATTCATCCTTTCCATCTGAATAGTGCGAGAATACGTAATATTCCATATTTATTCACTACATTTTGGGGCTTAATACAGGCATCGACTACCTAGGCTAGCACATAAATTCCAAAATTCTGTGAGCCAGTACTTGAGAAAGTCTGGATAACCAATATTTTGTATAGGGCCCATTTCTTTGTTTAATTAGGTGTTTAATGTAGTACTTAATGTTTTTGAAGTATAATGCAATTTAGATTCAGTTGTTTATCGTTTTTCGTATTATACCAAAAAATGGTTTCAGGAAGATTTGCCTAATAACGGTGGAAAATCGAGAGGAAACCTCGTAAAAACCACCCCCGCGATTGCTGGAGCCACAACGTGTGACTCACTCATATACCTGATGGTCGACAGGCGGACTCGATCCCGTGAACGGTACATTGGAGTAGCGCAATATTTGAGAATAGTTACTCACCAAATGGGCTATGTAAGGGGCGACAACTCCACCAATCCTGGCAAAAGTTGCGCTAGCACCTATTCCCCTACTTCTGACAGTCGTAGGGATAAGCTCTGATGTAAAGGTGTACAGTGTTGTAAAGGCCATGGCAGACCCGAACTTCCCTATCAACTCCAGAGCCAGAATAGCCTTGTCAGAATCTGAAATACAGAGAGGATATTACACAGTGAAGTTTGAATACCAAAAATGTTGCTCGAGTGAATGGTTGAAAGAGATAACCCACGATACGCAAATGTAATATTCTATTTATTATTTATATCAACTATCAAAATCCATGTCAAATTTTCCGATCAGCTATTGTCTCGCAAATGTCAGAATGAAACTTTGTAATCCTTCGATATTTCTACGCCTGAACAAATAAACCATAAATGATCAATGTTGTAAGCATTTAAATGATATCAGCTTTTGCTTCCCTTCCCTTTTTAAAATTTTATATGTTTCCCAATTAGATTGTCATAATATTTATCAAATTATCTGTCCCCATGAAAAGAACTATTTTGACTAAAACCTCGCATATGGTTGATACGGTTTTTGCTATGGAGCACGAGGTTGTTGACACTAAACAGCTTGAAGCATGGCTAATTCAAAGGGACTAAAAAGGCTACTTTTAAAAAGGTATGACCTAATTTGCTTTGACTTATTGGAATTAATTCACCTGGTCAGTTCAACTATATTCGTGTTTGGTGCAGTGCAATCTACACTAGAGTCCTCCATTTAATGTGTCAAACTGGAGTTTACAAACGTCAATCAAAAAAGTGCTGTAGTCCGAACAGGGTCAACGTTCAGAGAGTAATAACAAGAAGTGTTATTTCACTGCAGTGATATATCGCTTTATGCTGAAAAAAATCCCTATGTTTCCTTGGTATATAAATGATAAATCGGGATATCTTTAAGTTCACTTGCGTGAAGATAGGCCTACTCGTTTACGGTTTGAATGAGTCCCCAAAAATATGAGTCTAAACTATTTAGTTTTTATCCCATCGGCATATTATGCGGTAGGGATTATGTCGTCAGGACGTCTGTCTGTCCGTATAGACGCATGAACAAAATAAAAACAATACCACTTTACACAGGTTTTTCAAATTTTGGAAACACATTGGTCAAGCACTAAACTACATTTCTATTTACAATGGTTTATTCCAATCAAAATGTTTGTCAGTTTGTCCGTCCAATCCATATAGGGAGCGGGAACAAGATAAAAACAATGCCATTTAACACAGGATTTTCAAATTTTGGAAACACATTGTTCTTACATTAAACTACATTCCCATTTAAAATGGGTCCAATCCAATCAAATGTCTGGTTTCAATGGCAACATAATGAAACATAATACTAATAGTATTACAGACGACGTGAACATGGTAAAAACCATACCGCTTAATGCAAGGTTTTCAAATTTTGGAAACACATTAGTCCGACACTTAAGTACATTCCTATTAAGAATGGGGTCATTCCAATCAAATTTCCATCTGTCTGTCCGTCCATCCGTATTCAACAGGGCGTGAACAAAATAAAAACAGTACCACTTAACATAGAGTTTTCAAATTTTGGATACACATTGGTCTGACCCTAAATTACATTCCTATTTAGAATGTGCCCATTCCAATCCAATTTCTGGTTTTCATGGCGACATACAATCGTATTACAGATGACGTGAACACATTAAAAAGCATACCGTTTAACGGTGGGTTTTCAAATTTTAGAAACACATTGGTCTTACACTAAACTACATTCCTATGTAAAATGGGGTCATTCCAATCAAATTTCTGGATGGATAACCGAAAGATTTAACTATTTCCATGATGAAAGCGGAGTTGCAGTGTATATTTAGCTTGTTTTTCCTGAACTCCAACAGTGATGGAGTACTTCCGATGGGATTAAGTGAGTCACACTCACCTATTGTTATACTGAGATTATACCTCTTCAAATAAGTCATGCACGTTCGAGCTGTTTACTGTACAAATACATGTACATTGAGAGACGGGACAATATTCAATGGATTCCACTTGTAACTTTCTGAGATAAAAAGCTCCAGCGGTGGGTGGAATACACGTAATCGGTGAAATACTATAAGTGAAGACAGTATAATAACTGATAGCTCCATTGCCCAGGTTTGCTCCGTGTTGACGTTGCATAATAACACTATATTTATATGGAAATGTCGCTATTTATTTGATAATGCTGATGGACTGGTTAAATAAATATTAAATAATGAGTCCTAGGGCAATGTGAACAAATAGCTGAGACATGCTGAATAAAAGCTGCGGTCAAATAGGTCAGAGCATCCATTTTAAACTTTATAAAAGGCTTAATTAACCCATGAGCGCTGCTCTGACATTTATTGTAATAAAGCCGTAAGCAAAATACATTTGTACAACTCCTGGATAGCCACTTCTTTTTTTGTGAGAGAACACAACGTTTCCATACATATGCCTGTATCGTATTCAGGTTTAAACTTACTATGGATTGGAGAGGTTGGATGCTTAATATCAGTATAAAAGTATAGTTGAACAACTCAAGGTCAAATATCCTAGTGCACGATATGGAGAATACTTATAGTTAATACGGTGGGTACATGGGGTCAGAGACTAGATTCTCAATCCTGTGCATCAGAACATTTTACCTTGTTTATTTAACTACTTTTATACTAGTCTGAAGCATCCATCCTCTCCTCTTCATAGTCAATTTACACCGGAGGACGAAACAGGCATATATATCGAAATGATGTGTTCTATCACAGAACAAAGACGTGGTTATCCAGAAATTATAAAGTTATGTTACTCACTTCTAAATGTCGTTCAAAACCTTTACATACTACATAGTCATGAGAACTATATACAATTTGACCCAAATGACACTATATGGCACCTTGCGAACTGATGTGTTACTGAGTCAAGACCGAGTCGATATATGACCAAGCTAATGGGAAAGGTAGATGAAGTCAAGCAAAAATAAACTTAAAATGTTTGTTTATCTTTACCCCCAGCCTTGAGTTTACACTCCGATGATTTCTCCTGCTACATAAAGCTTCCTAACCGCTAGAAATAGCAGAACGCTACCATGGTTCGGCACTTTATCTTCCAATATATAAAAATTGCATG
>JAQQZZ010087923.1:0-18157 GCA_030265115.1 Mopalia vespertina
ACTATGTATCAGTTGTGTGGTCGACAAGGTCAGGTAGTGTAGAATACCCCTAACGTGCCTCCATCTAATAACACTGTGTCTACCACCATTTTGTAGACTAATAACGTTATATTCTTTGATTAGTGACATTATGATACACTCCATGCTATTTCACTTATTTCAAAGCACAGGTGAGAAAACAGTTCTTGTATTATATAACATCCAGGGAAAAGTTGAACATAACCCAGGGTATAATAGTAACTCTGAAGAAAGACGATGGAGTCTAAATGAATCAACTATCACCTTTCAGGGCAGCCACAGCACCGCACCCTGGTTTAGTCAAGCATAACAATGCAAAAAATTAAGATGAGTGGGTCATTACCTGTATATTTCACTTTTGTTTCATATGAAACATCAATTATATTCTAGGTTGTTGTACAATTGGGCCTATATAGGCCACGTGATGTGATCTGCGATATTTTACGTAATTTACTCCACTTCCGGGTACCTCCTACATTGCATAAACGGAAAAGTGAAAAGATTTCAATTATCCGTTCCAGTCCTACAGCTGCATACAACAGAAACACAAAATATGCCTCTGAAAGATCGATATTCACACCAATCCGACAGACTTTGAATGAAGTCGAGTAGCGAGACTTAGTTGCCATACATGCTCGGCAATTAAACCACTTCACTAAAATAAACCGATAGAACATGGGAATCTACTTCGACAGATCCAACTGCCCGGCTTGTCACACACAGCATGTTTTTATATTTATTGCAAGCACCTTGCTAATCTTTAATGTGATACCTACTGTCTACGACAATCTATCTCAAAGCCAATGTGCGATAGCATCCATTCCGCCTGCAAGTGCCCCTGTACAGGTTGGGTTAAAAGCTTGTTTATATGGCGATCGAATGTTAATGGCTTGTCTCGTCGCACACCACTTATAATAGCCATGCATCTATCGGCTATTGGTATTTAAGACTTGTTATCAGAAGACAGCGGCAGTTTAGACCTAATGAATCCTCATTAGTTCTATTCTTAAGCTCCCACCTTCTTCACTAGATGTTTTGAGCTGTCAGCCGAGGGGGCTATGCGACAAGTCAATGGCTTGAAGCACGATTGAGCGGATTGTCAGGCAAAATGTTCTCAATGTGATAGTAATGTCCATTTAAACGCCCACACGTAGTAGAACTATTATCCAGAATACCAGGGCAACAGGTAGCTCCCTCCGCAGCTAAACATGTCAAACGCGTTTTGTTGTTGTAGTTACTAATTGTAGGGATATGTGCGGTAATTACTGTTCCCCACACTCACAACTATAGCTAGTCAGCATTCGGAATCTGATTTGTTGACAAGATCTATTGCGAGGATTTAACATCTGTTGCTTGCATTCTGAATAAATTATCGTTGAACTTTCCTTCAGCTTAGATTACAATATGGAACAGAACATTCCTGCTAAATGCAACGTAGTAGAAAATTATTCAACAATCTTTGGCGAATTATTTCGAACCAGTTACCATTAAAATTGATATGAATGAAGGGATATGTATTCGTATACACCTAGGTTAAGTAACACCATGCATAAGAAGTCTGTCGACAACCCGTCACAATGAGAAATATAGACTATTAAATAATGACTTTCTTAGTGGTCTGACCTTCGTTGAGGACTGAAACATATGAAGACGTCGCCACTCCATTTATCAGTCTGTCTAATTCTTCAGAGAAGCCCGTTTTGGGGTGAAACTGAAGCAGCTGGAATCTTAGTTGGCTAATGGAGTACAATCCATCATATCTCTTTTAAGTGAATGGATTTAACAGAACAGCCAATAATAAAATGTGTTCAACCTTTAAAAGAAAGGTACGACTTAAACAAGAACAACTTTCAAGTCTATACAGTGCTTAAGAATGGTACGTGAGTTGTATTAAATAAATTAAAAACGCGAACTCCTGAGGTACTCCATGTAAACATTTACCAAGACCCCGACACGAGAACAAAAAACTTGCAACGTTAATTGTTAAGTGGAGTAGCTCAGGATTTCTTTTTTTTAATATACTTACCTTTCAACCTGGTTATCGTACACTAAACTTTGTTCATTAAATAATACAAGGACAAAAGGCATGCTGTAATCAAAACCGTCTGGAAGGAAGTACTTGTACACCAATGATTCCTTACAAAGGATTAACTCAGAAATATTTCGCCGTGCTATGCAAGCAGTGAAACTCAGAACGGAGTCATCTTCAAGTTCATACACATAAAGATTGGAAGCCCAGGTGAAGCGTGGTCGCCAATTGCTTAGTATAGTCCTTGGGAACTGATAAAGCCACGTCTCTACGTAAGCAAATTGTTTCATAGGCAGCTTCGTCCATTTAGAACCAAAGCTCAGCACATATAGCTTCTAGACATTGGCTTCACTTTTAAACACGTCTGATCTAAGTAATGGAAGTCTAGTCCGTGATGATTTGTGTGACAAATTACCTTTAAAAAATCGGATTTCACTCCAAGCATACTTTTTAAACTACGCATTACCTTTGATTCAAGCAGCCTTCGATATTGCAATAATTTTGAATTACGCAGAACGAGTCTTTAGGTCTGTACTACTTGACCTAAGGAGTGGCTTTTATATATTGAACCTGGGATCAGTATCTATACTAATCCCAGATTGAACATTATAATCCGTCTTCTTCTTATTTTGATTGATGTACTGCGTACAGCAAAATGTTAGTGTTAATGGTCATTGAAAGGTTACTCCTGTTCTTATTTTCTGCTGACATACCACACAAAGGTTTACAAAATAGTCGTTTACGAAGATAGTTTGTTAATATGGCTTCAATTCGCTAAAGTGCACGATACTACCAACGTAACGATACATTATACCGAAATAATATATAAATGTCCCCATACTCAGTTGTCCATCCTTTGTTTTGTTTTACGGTTTGGAGGTTATAAGAAGCAAATAAATTCAATGTGTAATAAGAAATTGGAAAAATGTATGCTGAATGATATTAATTTTTTCGAGTGAAATAAACACTGTTATTTCACTTACATATACATATTTATAGGTTTTTGTTATATGAACCTTTGTCGTCCAGTCGGTTAGAGTGCTGGCCCTGATAGTCAACGGCCCGAGTGCGAATCCCATTCCCGGTGAGGCCAGCACAGTTCCTTTATCCACAATAAAAAAATAATACGCGATATAACACTGGATTTTAATACCGTTATTTTTTTTAGCCGTTGTGATATTACACATGTGCAGGTTAGTATGCAAAGTCAAAAAAGAAACCCATGGCAATTGCGTAAAACGCTCTGGAGCGTTTATTTCAACGACATTTTGGGGGTAGTCTGGTAATTAAACACCATAGACACAATAACAATTAAACAAACACAATAAACAACAACATACCACACGAAACATAGTCAGTTGCTACAGGCTAATATGACAGAAGAGGTTTGTCAGATAGACACTCGGTGTCAATTAATACACAAACCGATGTGAGATAAATCAATGATTGAACTCAAATTCACTGCAAAGTTCATATCTATACAAGAACACGACTGGGATAACTAAGCTTGGACTGTGAAATGATTTGGACATCGCATCTGCGTACAATGACAATAGCTGTGATATAAGAGTTCACACACCTTTCTTAAATGTTAAACCGCGGGTGGTCTGAGGGAGCTTCTTGTTGCCCTGGTGCTTTCTGAGCTAAATAGAAACAGCTGTTCTGTCGTAGCTGTGTCTTATACAGAAACAATTAAAGAACTAATTAAAACTCAATGAACTACACTATAGTGTTGTATATAAGACGGAACGTCGGGTACTTACAAAAGGTTATCGCGACCGGGGGCGGACTAGGACTTTTACGCTACAGTTGGTGGGATCGAAGCTATGTCAGTAACCGGAGGATGTTATAAAGCATAACCACCACACAAAGGATTTGTCACCACGTCATTCACATTGAAAACAAGCAGACACTCCATTTAAGTTGACCTCTAGTCGGTAAGTATTAATTCAGCCCAGATAAAGACAGTTTTGTCTTCACGTTCTGGATCGGTTGGAAGGAAAGGTACCAGTGTATCCAAAACACTTGTGTTCGATCAGCACCAGCGCTGTTAGCCAAATGGCATTGCGACGGAAGTACATACTATCAATTACCTAAAACTCTATCTTAAGATACTGAAATTCAATAATTTACCGATATGTTGACCTTCAGTAGGAATTCGCGACTAAATGAAAGGTTGACATTGATTGGTCATTCGAGTCGTTCCACCGCGTGTTGTAGGACAGGTTACACAGAATTCCTCATCAACTGCCAAGGTCTGTTAATGACGAGGGTCAGTGACATCCCATTAATGTCTGGTGTAAGAAAAAGATGACTAGACTCTTTAATCTGAACTTTATAAGCATTGATTGATTACCTTGAATGGGTCATGCGGTCTGGGAGACCGAGTTAAGTAATATGTTTAATACTGAGCACGTGTAACACCTTACAGTCACGCGAATTTATCGAGATATACACTAAATGAATGGCTAATTATATGGAGACTATATTGTTAGAAATATCCAGATACAGCTGCCCATCATATATTTTGAATAAATGAAGAGAGACAAATTTGCTTGCCCTTCATTTATTTGAACAAAACACCTGCGATACAAGACCATCATCTCATCACTAGGATCTGTTCAAACTAAGAAAATGTTATCCCAAAATAACGAAAACACTGTAAACTTTAGCTCTATTTGAGACTCGCTTTTTAACAGAATCCAAATAATAATCGAGTTTAATCCTACGGCAAGCTACAAGCATCTAAAACATTGCTTGGTGCATACACTTTTCTTTTGTTGTTGCTGTGTGCTTGCTTACTTTTCACCTGATCCGCTTCCTGAACCGGTTTAGTATATGTGTCCCCTACCATGATGTGCCTTGATATATTTAATATAGGGAAAGTTATCAAACACACATACCGCTCCTTACATTAAGATATACCGTTACATTTCTAAGCCCTTGAAGAGCAACTAAAGTTGGGTTTCTAACCGTGTGCGGATTTGGTCAAGCTCTTTGTCCCACTCTAAAAATTTGAATATGAATGGAAACCGTGTGTGCTTGTTATATACCCTGTTTTAGTAGCCCTTAGTGGCCATGTAGTTAACATATACAAACATAAAGCTGTCCTAATACGTTTTTCAAAAATTCTTACCGTGTAAATGTATATTTTTAATGTAGAGAAAAAACATTTTGCTGGCCTCCACCGGGATTCGAACCAGGGTCTCCGACAAGCAGGGCTAGCGCTCAAACCGTATGCTGATGCAAAGTATATATATTACAGACGGAGCAATGGTAAATCTAACATATTATTACAGGCAGTATAGTATTCCAAGCGAAGTATAAAAGCACCAGAGCATACTAAGGTCTCCTGAGATTTTCGATACGACTTTACTACTATAATGTGTGTAAAAGAAATACCAAGGGTAATCAAACTTTATTGATGGGCATGTATCATATAATTGAAAAAGAGACACGAAGTCTTTAAAACAGGCAAAACATGATAACGATAGTCCCTCATGACTGATATTTTAGACCATAAATACCAAACTGGCTTCAGTTGTAAAGACATTTCCCAGCTAGTGAATTGGAATCTATCAATATAAAGCCATATATGGCACCATCGACTGTCCTCACAATGCGAATGAATATTTAGGTTTATCGCCGTACTCTTTTGTCACTTTCTTTACCAACTAAATGCGTAACACATCATAGGTATGGTATACTGATTTCCATAGAATTTGTATTTTGTTTTTTAATAGTCCCACGATTCGGCTACCATATTTTTAATCACATTTGTCTGTTGCATTCTTACATAAAAACTTCCTTTGGTAAACAGTTTAACCCTTAAAACTAGAGTACTATATACATGTATGCCTGTCCTATCACTAAAACATTCACAATATGGAAAACTACATTATGCTTATATCTCCGCTCTGTATGATGTCCCGAAAGAAGCGTACCAAAGCTATGTTTTAAATTAATGTAACCTTTAATCTATTAAAATCTTTTTTAACGATGGACTCACAGCCGGTATATAGCCTGTCTCCGTCTGCAGCCAAAGAATAACCTTTAATGATTCTAATCACCATTGTGGATGTCATGCCAGCATATAGTCGTTTTTGATTTACTTTATCTGAACAAGACCTTGAATGGATCACGGTGTATGTGTCTGATTGTATTTGACAAGATAGAGGGTTGCCTTTAGCAAAGTGTCGGACGATAGCCTAGTCTTACAAAATGACCCAGACAACGCCGCCTAGATGTCTTTTTGGAGATGTTCCGTTTGTTTACCCTGATGGTCACAGTGGGCTCTATGTGATCTTAACACGAGAGAACGATGATCTACAGTAACCCGATAATTAAGGCACAGCTTTATCGTAAGATATTGAGGAGATTGGTTCTACCAAAAAGTAGAAGACAATGACTCATATTGATCAACTGCTTTCTCTTTTTCACTTTGTTCAAATTTTTCATTCATTTGATAACGAAACGTTAACTAGCAGTATGGTTTAAGTCACATTTCTATCGCTTTGCCTTGTCTTACTGGAAACCACAGATATTTACCCAAACTCGTGCGTACAAACGTACATAGTGACGTGTGTGTATATTGAAGACCGACGTATGTGACAAAAGGCCCGCGGCCTTGGTTAATGGAAAGGCGCGTAGACTTACTGATCTATATACATGGTTTGGTTTAAACATATGTAGCGGTTCTCTAGATAGACTACGGAAGGCAAAGTATTTAATACCGAAGATTTGTCCTGGAAAGTAGCAATCTGCAAATTAGTGATCGGGTTAAAAAATGGTAAAAAAACAAAATGACCAAAGGTACCAATTTAAAACCACGCTGAGATCTTCGTATATCACTGTTCTTGAGATTGCCTAAGCAGAGTGAAATTTTCCAATATAAAATTGCAATATAAAAAAAAGGTATGCGATTTATAATGTGAAAATGGCAAATGTAAGAAGTGGAACAAAAGTAGAAAGAACACACCTTAATGTTATTTATTTTATATCGGAATAGTGTCAAAGCGTCTTGACAATTAACAAATCCCCCCCCCCCCCCGGCCCCCCGGCCGCCCACCTCATCCAAAACTTTATGCAGTATGGTTAAATACATCGGAAATAGGGCGATTCATTAAAAAAATTTGTACCTAAAGTTATGAACCATAGCCCATTGTCCTGACACATGGTACCATAAACAGTTGTGCCGTCTATTACGAGAGGTCATATTTACTACGAGGTCCGTGGCTTAGTGGTAGCGTTTGCGCTTACTAATCCTACTTCGATTTACCGTTCACGGAATCGAGTCCGTTGTCGACCATCCGGTATATGAGTGAGTCACACGATGCGGCTGTGGCAATCGCGGGGGTGGTTTTAACGAGGTTTCCTCCCGGTTTTCCACCGTAATTAAGCAAGGAACAATGTGAAGTGGACAATCCGTCGTCATATAAGTGAAATAGTCTTGAGTACGACGGTAAACCCCAATCAAACAAAAAACAAACCTATTTACCATGACATTATCCAGCGCTACTTTTGCGATTTGTACGTGTACGAAAATTGAGTCATACACCTTGTCAGCACACGAATCTTATTTTCCCCAACATTGTATAGATGGAAATTGTCCAGAACCTAATACATCCGAGGACAGAAGCCCAACTGAACTTGGGCGCATTGATTATAGTTCACTACTTGTTTGACCAACTGAATTAAGCATAGACTCACATATTATATCGACCGACCTTCTTATAACAGCTTTACTATACTATATACGGTCACGACAGGCTAAACAATAGTGCTCATTGATTGGTAGATTTCTGTTAAACAGCCTACTAAATTGCATTATATACCGGGCGGTGTAACTTCAACAAGAAGACTGCTGAATTTAGAACAGTTTACAAGTAACGTCATCAACAGTATTGTCAGGTAAAGTATGTTGACGATTAAGAATAATTAATAAATAGCTCTTTTACTCAAACGTCAAGAAATACGTTTCATTCTTTCAGAGTTATCTGGAAAAAATATGTTACAATGTGGACAGTTTGTTTGCTTAATTGAAATTAAATGTTGTACTCAAGGGTATTTCACTCATATGGCAACGGATTGTCACCTTCACATCCTTCCTTACCCTAATACGGTGGAATATCAGGAGATACCTCGTTAAAAACATCCCGAGATTGCCGGAGGAATATCGTAAGACTCACTCGTATACCTAGACGGTACAGACGGACTCGAACCCGTAGAAGGTATATGGCAGTAGGACCAGTAAGCAGACACGCAAACCACCAAACCGCAGGCCAAGGTCGGACTTCTTGACCCTTAGGACATCTAAAGTGCCCTCGTTTTATATCGTATACATTCAGGTTGAATAACTGGCAGTCCGCATTTAGCACACCTCTTTTTTTAGGTCTACTAACGAATCCGTACTAAAGGTTGACCTGGATGAGGTGAACTGCTAGACTAAACGTTTCTGAACAACTGAAGCAAAACAGCTGTAGTATGTGACAAACTGGCTCTATTTGACTACTTTCGTTTAAATTAAAAACATGTAAGATGAACTAATGGCAACCAACAATTCACAATGTTAGTGGAATGGATGGAAATGTTGCTGTTTTGGTACTTGTGCGTCGGTCACGGTTAGGCCTGTGAAGAGATTAGAGAACTGATCCCACTTATATAACACTGGTGGAGCCTGGGCAAGTGTCGTTGGAATCGTTAAAGTGAAGTTTCATGTATTCGTCAGGAAACATTGTGTGTACAAGGTCACCCATTATTAACGGTAAAGTTCAATGGATGGTAGACTATTTGCCTTGAGGCTAAGATAAAGAGGAACATGTATCAGCTGTAAAATCCTTGAATAGCTTCGCTTGAAATAGATGCAAATTCGTATCCAATAAACTATACAGTATATAGAGATACGAGGTATAGCCTTATGTAAACTACAGAAATAAGACCTACCTCTGAATACTAAATAACGTTGCATGCGCATGACTTTATTACCGGGGAAGACATTTGTAAGCGAGTGGGGTACTTCTGATAAATGATTGATTTTGACATGACAATTGACGTCAAGAGGTCGTTTTATGGGTCGGTGTAACCCGTAAGTGTCTAAGGAAGAAAACGAGATGGTTTATGACAGGGTAAGGTAATGCATTTTTTTTTTTTATATATTTGAAGATAAAGTTCCGTTCGGCTATTTCTGGCGATTAGGAAGCTTCATGTTGACTCATATTGATCAACTGCTTTCTCTTTTTCACTTTGTTCAAATTTTTCATTCATTTGATAACGAAACGTTAACTAGCAGTATGGTTTAAGTCACATTTCTATCGCTTTGCCTTGTCTTACTGGAAACCACAGATATTTACCCAAACTCGTGCGTACAAACGTACATAGTGACGTGTGTGTATATTGAAGACCGACGTATGTGACAAAAGGCCCGCGGCCTTGGTTAATGGAAAGGCGCGTAGACTTACTGATCTATATACATGGTTTGGTTTAAACATATGTAGCGGTTCTCTAGATAGACTACGGAAGGCAAAGTATTTAATACCGAAGATTTGTCCTGGAAAGTAGCAATCTGCAAATTAGTGATCGGGTTAAAAAATGGTAAAAAAACAAAATGACCAAAGGTACCAATTTAAAACCACGCTGAGATCTTCGTATATCACTGTTCTTGAGATTGCCTAAGCAGAGTGAAATTTTCCAATATAAAATTGCAATATAAAAAAAAGGTATGCGATTTATAATGTGAAAATGGCAAATGTAAGAAGTGGAACAAAAGTAGAAAGAACACACCTTAATGTTATTTATTTTATATCGGAATAGTGTCAAAGCGTCTTGACAATTAACAAATCCCCCCCCCCCCCCGGCCCCCCGGCCGCCCACCTCATCCAAAACTTTATGCAGTATGGTTAAATACATCGGAAATAGGGCGATTCATTAAAAAAATTTGTACCTAAAGTTATGAACCATAGCCCATTGTCCTGACACATGGTACCATAAACAGTTGTGCCGTCTATTACGAGAGGTCATATTTACTACGAGGTCCGTGGCTTAGTGGTAGCGTTTGCGCTTACTAATCCTACTTCGATTTACCGTTCACGGAATCGAGTCCGTTGTCGACCATCCGGTATATGAGTGAGTCACACGATGCGGCTGTGGCAATCGCGGGGGTGGTTTTAACGAGGTTTCCTCCCGGTTTTCCACCGTAATTAAGCAAGGAACAATGTGAAGTGGACAATCCGTCGTCATATAAGTGAAATAGTCTTGAGTACGACGGTAAACCCCAATCAAACAAAAAACAAACCTATTTACCATGACATTATCCAGCGCTACTTTTGCGATTTGTACGTGTACGAAAATTGAGTCATACACCTTGTCAGCACACGAATCTTATTTTCCCCAACATTGTATAGATGGAAATTGTCCAGAACCTAATACATCCGAGGACAGAAGCCCAACTGAACTTGGGCGCATTGATTATAGTTCACTACTTGTTTGACCAACTGAATTAAGCATAGACTCACATATTATATCGACCGACCTTCTTATAACAGCTTTACTATACTATATACGGTCACGACAGGCTAAACAATAGTGCTCATTGATTGGTAGATTTCTGTTAAACAGCCTACTAAATTGCATTATATACCGGGCGGTGTAACTTCAACAAGAAGACTGCTGAATTTAGAACAGTTTACAAGTAACGTCATCAACAGTATTGTCAGGTAAAGTATGTTGACGATTAAGAATAATTAATAAATAGCTCTTTTACTCAAACGTCAAGAAATACGTTTCATTCTTTCAGAGTTATCTGGAAAAAATATGTTACAATGTGGACAGTTTGTTTGCTTAATTGAAATTAAATGTTGTACTCAAGGGTATTTCACTCATATGGCAACGGATTGTCACCTTCACATCCTTCCTTACCCTAATACGGTGGAATATCAGGAGATACCTCGTTAAAAACATCCCGAGATTGCCGGAGGAATATCGTAAGACTCACTCGTATACCTAGACGGTACAGACGGACTCGAACCCGTAGAAGGTATATGGCAGTAGGACCAGTAAGCAGACACGCAAACCACCAAACCGCAGGCCAAGGTCGGACTTCTTGACCCTTAGGACATCTAAAGTGCCCTCGTTTTATATCGTATACATTCAGGTTGAATAACTGGCAGTCCGCATTTAGCACACCTCTTTTTTTAGGTCTACTAACGAATCCGTACTAAAGGTTGACCTGGATGAGGTGAACTGCTAGACTAAACGTTTCTGAACAACTGAAGCAAAACAGCTGTAGTATGTGACAAACTGGCTGTATTTGACTACTTTCGTTTAAATTAAAAACATGTAAGATGAACGGAATGGATGGAAATGTTGCTGTTTTGGTACTTGTGCGTCGGTCACGGTTAGGCCTGTGAAGAGACTAGAGAACTGATCCCACTTATATAACACTGGTGGAGCCTGGACAAGTGTCGTTGGAATCGTTCAAGTGAAGTCTCATGTATTCGTCAGAAAACATGGTGTGTACAAGGTCACCCATTATAAACGGAAAAGTTCAATGGGTGGTGGACAATTTGCATTCTGGTTAAGATAAAGTGGAACATATATCAGCTGTACAATCCGTGAACAGTCCCGCCACTAATGGCTCCTTCCGTTCTTACGATTCGTTGCGTAAAGCGATTGGTTTTAAAACACACGTCTCCATTAAGACATCAATACATAAACACTGTAGTCCCGTGTTGTCGGAAGGTTTAGTTAAATTAACGTGCATGACTCACATTATCATCTTTTAAATCTTACATCAGGAAAGGTCTTTTGACGCCGTTGTGAAATGCCAGATTAGAAAAGAGAGCATATATTACTTTTATTGCGTTTCTTAAAACTGTCTTCAGACCTTGGCTTAAGTTTGATCACTAACTCAAGATTCAGTCGAATCCTTGATGTTTACCATAAAGCAAAGTTTTAGTAATAACAACAATAAGAAATCTTTATGACCAAACTAAGCCCGGCGACCGGAACATCCGAATGGTTTTCATCTGCTGTCAACGTATTCTTAATGGCATAGATCTAATTAGTCTTGAAACAACTATTGTAATTTCAACCTTTCAAAATATCGTTTGACTAAATAAAAGAATTGGACCGTATACAACGCAGATTTCGACATTCAATCCAGGACGTACACCGTTGCTAGTGTTAAATCTGCCTCATTTACTAGTGATGTGATGCCAGATGCCTTGCCAACATACTGCACGGAGGTTACTAGGGAATTACACTTCATACTACATACCGTATGCAAGTTGTTTCACACCGGGTCAGCTTTCAAACTAACCATACAAAGTGTTTTACGCTGTCTGACAAGTACTTTCAACAAGAAGAGAAAGAGAGCGGGTTAGGTGTCGGTGTGCCGACGACTTGCCAATTCCTCACCTAATGCAAGGCAGATGTTGTTGAAGTTTCCTTAAGTCAAAACAGAGTTGGCACGGATGGCAAATTCAGACAAACAGGCGCTAAGTCAAAAACGCCGAGCTTCCGCTTTAGTGCCTATGGCTGACTTTTATCATGCCCATGTTGTTGACACACGAGCTCTTCAAAATCCCTATCTTGAATATAAACGGAGGATTTTATGAAGATAAACATCCATAAATACAGCTCGGTAGGCCACATTTATTTATGTTGAATAGTATTACTTGAATTTAAAGCACACTTGTTCATTTATTTGCCTTTATGATGTTCAAAGCAAAACATGCTATTTGTAAAAACAAAATTGTTATATATCGAACTCAATATAACAGTGCTCTTTGCCCCCCTCCCCCCATTGAAAGTATTTAAGCCGTTTTGCATATTTTACAATTCACTAACTTTGTTTATAGAGTGGTGACCTGCATGGTAATCCATTTTTATGTGTTTTCAAATGCTATGCGTGTACAGTTTTATATCCGTTTGATATGTATTCTCCCGTACCTTACTTTCTCTGTTATTCTGTTACTATTATCAACAGATAAACTTTGATACAATTTAGATTTGAAACAGTTGAAACCAGAATGAAGAAAATTCTTTTAAACGCGTACGTTTTCTCGTCCACGTACAATTCGTAGACCTACAAAATACTCAACCTTTTCGAGTTGATTTCCTTCTGTTAAGGATCAATTTATGTTATACCGTATAAATATTTCTGAAATTTAATTTATTAGGTTGTACATATGTAACAATCCCCCGTTTTGAAGGGTAATATTGTGTGATACATCTAATTCACCCAGGATTCTTTTTACAATACTATTCATGTCTTACATGGTATCAACATCACACGCGTTTTGTTTTATATATACTTATTTAAAGTTTTATTTCCGTTGCACTGGTAAACTTCATCCCTTAGAACTAAATGCGGTTAAACCGTACTACCTGTAAACAGAACTCTGTCTTTGTTCTTCTGTTTTCTAAATATGTTTTTATTTTCATACTTTGTGTGTGGATGTTATTTGACAAATTACTTCGTAATTTCTAATTCGTTTATCGATTCTGACAGCAGTGGAGGACGCCTCTCCTTTCTCGGTAAAAAAAACAGAACATGTTATTTGTTTATTTTTTACAGTTATTTTTCTGTTAAAGATGTATTGCATCACCATTACATCTGCCTTCCCTTGTGTTTGGTTGCACGTAGAGACTCTTTGGTTACTCTCTATGGTTACCCCTTATTATCTTCCTGATGGGCGAGAAATGAATCCCTCCTGCCGCTAAGCATCGTCAAAACACATAACATCATATTCATATTTTGGCAAATGTGACATTTTAAAAGGTGTTTGGAATCATATGGAGACAGTTTAAAATACAAGACATCTGTAAATATAACTTTCTTCCCAGAGTAAAACAAATCCATGTGTATCTGCTTATCCTAAAATAAGAATTGGAATAAGATAAGACTATGGTAAGCCCCACGTTTATCCATCCTATAAAAACTGTAGCTATTTATATCGACAAGCCACACCTATTTGAATTCATTTCTTCCACTTTCTTCCATTCTAACTAATGAGAATGCTTTGAAACAACACAGTTTGTTTTACAGACTGTTGACATGAGTTAAACTATAAGGGTTAAGCTAATATCAGATTCACATTATACATTTTGTAATCAATCAAATCTAAAAAATCAAGTATTTGTGATTTTGGAATACCAGATTTTTTCGTTAAATTAGTTTGGCTTACATATACAATGTGCGGAGTTCAGCCACTCCATTGGGCTCCTGTCTCGAGCGTTATTCATAGAAACAGAAAGGAAACGTGTAAAGGTTAGAAAGTCGTTATCATTTAAATGACAACCGACTTCTCGTACATGTATTTCACATTTCTGGCGCGCATAAATCGATATTTTATTAATTTGAATGCACCATCCATAACAACCAACCATCCAATTATTTCACCTGTATCTTTTGATACACGCGTCGATGTCCGGTCGATAATATCAACAGGTCTTTTCGAAAACTAGACAGCGACAAGCAATTGGCACAATTGCTTGGGCCTTGTTAGCAGTTATATTAACCCTGAAATTATTCTATACTTGATGATGTTTTGTGTTTCGTGCATTTGTTGATGGTAGAAATGGATACATAATGTAAATATTAAATGTATTCGCAGCAAAATGATAAAATAATAGTGTACATATGGCGAGTTGATCTGTATCTTTACAATTCGTCTGAGCAACTGTTTTAAAGTGAAACAAATGCGTCGCAGGATATCAGATACTAAATATTTTACAAAATTGCGTTGGCCAAGAACTTGTCTTCAGGGAAAACAATGATTGTGAAAACTCTTTCTTTGTTTTATCTTTTGAAATAAGAAGTGTACAGATAGTCAATCGTCTGATAACAAATTTACATACGATTGCATTAATGGTGTTTTGGTAAACGATACTTTGTATTGATTCGCAGTTATTTCCTATCAATTGTGTCCTCATCCATCAATAAATTATGTTTTTAGAGGAGAGGGGGCTGATATGAACAAATCATTTATACGTAACAAAGTTTTTACCTTCAATACTGAAGGGAGAAACGCTTAATCACAAAAACTAAGGGGACCTTTGATAACGTCATCCTCTGCAATCAGTTAATAGCTAAGGGCAAAAAACAATGAACTGAAATGATCATGTTGAATAAACATTAACATGAACAGAGTAATCGTAAGGCTAATGAAATATCAAAATTAACAAAATAAATAAATAAAAAAAATAAGTGTTTAGGTCGGTCCGTAAAAAAATAAACGGTGTCAACAAAAAAAAACAATAAGAAAAAAACAACAAAAAACCAAGCTGAGTAATCATAAGAATACAAATTTAAACAGCAAAAAACAGGAAACAAGATTGACAACATGCATCATTGATCTTACTTGATATGTGAAGTTACACGTAACGAAAACCAACTGAAAATTAGGTATATGTTTTTTTTTTTGTTTTTAAGGTGTACAAGTTAACATTACATCGATGATAAATATGCTAACACAAACCCATGCTAATAGGCACAAAGCGACCGTTTTATCCAAGATCGCAATACACTGATATCGAAAAGGCGATAGTGATTTAGCCGACACATCAAACAAAGTTTGGCTGAGTTAAGCACACTACCAAAACGCCTAAGGATTTATTTGTCAGCGTGATGGGTTTTTTTCAAAGGTATGTTTTCACATGGTATCAACGCTATACATTGAGTTCACCATAACAATCATGTCTACCAAAACTCTATCGATGAGACGAGACCTGATGAACCGAAGGAATCCCATCAAATTCCCAAGAAATCCACAATAAACGTCGGACATTTCATATAATGGCATTGGATTTATGTTAGTTTAAGGGAAGGGTTTTAATCCGGCCTCGTCTGCCTATTACAATGACCACCCACTGACACCATTCAGTCAGAAAATCAGATTCATCTCAGGTGAGAACGAAAACACACAACCCGACTTCATTTAATCCGAACTGCAGCGAGAAACCAGCTAATCAAATTTATCGTAATTTGCTGTCGAGACCAAGAACCAGCCAAACACGCTCTCTTGGCCCTCCATGCTAAGCGCCAAGCAAAAAAGAAATAATCTAATAATCTTTTTTTTAATACTGATTCTGATTAGAGACTTGCTTGCCTCCACGGGACTCGATTTTTGTTTTATATAAATGCTGTCGTAAATACAGGAGGCTTCAGGATTCGTGGTTACCAATCACTTTCATCAGCACAACAAGCCTGTCATTTCGAGAAACCATCGATTGTTTTTTTCTTTCTGAATATACATACGCTCGTCTATTCACATGGTCCTTGGTGAATTGTTCAAGAACGTATGTGCTACTGTCCGGGCACGCGGCTTTGGCTTAGTGGAGAGCGAGTGTGCTTAGTAATCCTACTTCTATGTACTGTTCACAGGATCACGTCCGTCTGCCGACCACCGGGTTTATGAGTGAGTTACACAATGTGGCTTCGGTAATCGCGAACACCACCTTCAGACAGACATCGAGTTGTGAAATCGTCAAGTTAAGTTTGGAAACCATTTCCCGACAGGGTTAATACTGAAAAGCCAGCTGGCAAAGAAACATTCCATTGTTAGTCTGAAATCGACATGACGTAAAACTTAAAGCTCTTCAAGAATGAGGACAAATCCAATTCAGACTCATTTCCGAAGAGTTCCCTTTAATGTGCCTTCATACTCAAATGACCTTGCAATACAGATTTAATAATCGGAAAGAAAGCACACAGCGGGTTTGTATGAAAATAATAATGATGACTTGTCTATACAAAAGTTATTGCGATAAAATATCACAAATATAAACACATTTGAAAACAATATTGCGTGTTCCACTATTTGTTTTATTTTTCTCCGATGTTATATGTCACATTATAAATAGGACAAGTGTCCATATTATTTGATGGAGGGATTTAATATTCAGGGTGATATTTTGTATTCCCATGAACACATTGAGATAAGTCAAATGCAAAGTGGTACATACATGTAGTTATACCAAGGTTTGTGTCGTCAGTATGTTGGGAATAACCGTATCGAACATTGCTAAGTTGTTATATTTTCATTACAGCGAACAAAATGGATGTGCTAGAGTGCATTTCCACTTTTATTATCGAAGGTGCAGCAACTCTGTAGATAATTGAAATGGGAGTTATGACGTTCACACAAATAACCGGATGTTGAGAAAGGTTATTAGTTGTATAGAGCAGGCAGTTCAGGTCGCATTTGCTATTACATGAAAAATAAAGGTTCCACGTTATCAAGTACTAATTATTTTGTGCGTTATATGTAATGGGGGATCAGTTTGATCCCCCATTACTGATAAAGAGGAAATGTTCGTTATTCAGTATTAAAGATTGATACCGCACTACTTTTTATGTAGTAATTTTTAAGCCCATGATAACGCACAAATCCACGTTATTATATATTAATTCCGGACGGATTTGTGCAAACCGATCCCCCATTACATATAACGCACACATCCTTCTTTATCAGTAATGGGGGATCGATCGATCCCCCATTACATATAATGCACAAAATAATTAATACTTGATAACGTTGAACCCTTACTTATTATGTAATAGCAAGTGCGACCTGAGCTGCTCGCTCTATACTACTGTTATTAGTTAACGTCTCAGAAAAACGACCACCATCAAAAATCTATATATGAGTGGTATTTTGACAACTAGAATAAAAGCCGGTGATCCTTGTGTATTGGTCGACCCATAAACTCGGTTCAATCAGTTTCTTGTTAAAAAAAGTATTCGGTAAGACGTCTTGTAAAATTAGAACTTGTGGAGCATGCAATTATTATTCATTAATAATTGTATATTTTGCACCTGTGCATTCCTCGGATTGACCCCATACATCGTGGGAAAATTAAACAAGACCAGAGCCACTAGCAGGTCTTGGATTATGACATTTTTAATCATACTCAGTCTGTCGAGTGGTCAAATTGAGATCATATTCAATAAGCAGTAAACAGGGATAAACACGCAACATCTCAATACATTGAGAAGATCGTTGTATCATTTTAGTTATTCCAGACTATTGGTAATTGACCTGCTATAGTCAATTGAACAAATTGCTGCAATACAACGTAAATAATATGTAAATAACAAGCTCTTATAAG
>JAQQZZ010087945.1:0-34374 GCA_030265115.1 Mopalia vespertina
ATACAGGCATATGTATCGAAACGTTGTGTTCTATCACAAAACAAGAAGTGGTTATCCAGAAATTCTACAATTAGAATTGAAGAAACTATAATTGGAGAGAGAAATGTAAGAAAAGTTAGAATTGAGTAAATTAGGAATAGAGAGGGAAAATGAAGAAAGTGAAAGGCAAATTGAATTCAGGAAATTGTAAATAGAGAGGGAAAACGCCGCACGACCCCGCAGAACACCGTCGTGATTTCTTTCTGTTTGGTTTTTACCGTTACAGAAATTGGGTACTTGTCCGGAAATTGTAGAATGTGGTGAGTTTGTTGAGTCTGCATCAGACTCCAATATATCTGAAAGTCAAGTATCTTCTTTTAGCAAGATATAACTTAGAATTACATAAATTACAAAAAGAAAGGGAAGAGAGGGAAGAAAAACTAGAATTGAAGAAACTAGAATTGGAGAGAGAAATGTAAGAAAAGTTAGAATTGAGTAAATTAGAAATAGAGAAGGAAAATGAAGAAAGTGAAAGGCAAATTAAATTCAGGAAATTGTAAATAGAGAGGGAAAACGCCGCACGACGCCGCAGAACACCGTCGTGACGCTGCACGACGCCACAACAACGGCGCAGAACAGCGCAGCGGTACGTTGTGGCGTTGTGGCGTAATAACTGCGGTGTCACGCCACCGCCGCAGCGACGCCGCAGAACGCTGCAGCAGTACGTCGTGGTATCGTGGCACATGCGCACAAGCTGCGACGTTCTATGGCGTCGTTGCGGCGTAACGCGGCCCCCACCACAACGACACTGCAGCAGTACGGCGTGGCGTCGTGGCACATGTGACTTGTGTGCATTTGCCACAACGCCACGACGCCACGACGAACTGCTGCAGCGTTCTGCGGCGTTGTTGGTGCTTCCTACGGCATTTTAACGCTGCAATGACGCCGCAGAACGGCGCAGCAGTAAGTCGTGGCGTCGTGGCACATGTGGCGTGTTCGCACGACGTCATGACGTACTGCTGTGGCGTCACACCGCTGCCAGACACCCACACCACCCCATGACAGCCGGATGCTGTGACGGTGTGTCCGCCATGTTGGTGATGTGTAGCTAAGGGAGACCACTCTTCCAGTCGTTATTGTGACCCCACAGCTCCCCATGTCAAATCTCGTCACATCTCGTAAACTCTTGCGAGAGTCCGCCGCGTGCAAAGCATCACTGGAAAGACACCCACACCACCCCATGACAGCGCTTGGGTCAATCCTTCATTTTTTAGTCATGCAGTGCTATACCCATCCACTTTCCACTAGGTCTACATGATGAGTAACAAGGCAAATCAGCTCCCCACTACTATTTATGTAATAACCAATTAGTACATGATAACGTTAAACCCTACCTTTATATACTTCTACTGTGTCTTATCATTCAACACGTACATAAACCATATATCAACAAAATAAGACAGGTTGTCTATATAACAATAAGTAATGTATAGATCGTGTCATGTACGGTATGTTATACTGAACAATTTAAATACGTTAGGAATATTACGGCATTGCAATATTAAACAGATAATTAACTACAAATTTATCTTGAAAAATTACAGAGGATAACTGGATAGACTAGCATATATACGCTAGCGAACACAGTATTTGAAGTGCAGGACCCTATGTTAGGCCTACGTATAAACTAGATCCAGGTACTATTATATAGGGTGTGCAATACTGATGGTACAGCTTCATCAAAAAACGTCTTGCAGATTGAGATTTTTTATCCAAACTACACAGAAAGTAAAATCTTTTCAAAAGGAATCAACGTGAAAAACGTCTGTCGATGCACCTAAAGGTTTTATTTTAAAGCTCCTTATTAGGAACCCCAAAGTGTTCAAGGAAGAAAACGTGATGGTTTATGTCAGTGTAAGGCCTAGCAATTTTTATGTATTGAAAGATAAAATGCCGAATCATGGTAGCGTTCTGCTATTTCTAAAGTTTAGGAAGCTTCGTGTAGCCTGGGACCAATATAATAAGGATAGGCAACGACGTACGCTTACATGCTAGCCCAGGGAATCAATGCTGCATCGGCAGTGCTTTGTTGTAGCGGCCTGGCCGAGTTGACACTAGAAAATCGCAAAAATGCATGTTTTTACAACACAAACTCGGCGTTTCACGCATTTCCGGGACAAGAAAACTACGAGCTAGCATCATCTGTGGGGTCTCCTTTCAAAATATAACAGAGACTGTTTTAGCTGTCTTAAACATAAAGTTTTTAGAAAAACAGTGAAAGACTCCGAGTAAATAGGCGTACGTTTCGGAAAATCCAGTCCTAAAAACAAAACTGGACTTCCATCGCTGATTAATGACTTATGCTTTCTTGTTACCAATCCCAAAACCCATGGGTGGCAACGAAATAACACTTCTGCTGAAGATTCAAAACAAAAAACTTCAACTTTTCGTTCAGACTAAATGTAGTTGATAATACAGTTAGGTCACATACACAACGAAATGTAAAGAAATGGCCGCAAATTTTGGAACTGAAGGCATCGATTTTACGTAAACTTTAAAAGACGAAAACATCGAGCCAACTGCTTGTACTGGACTATTAGCGCCACAATATTACAGTTTAAAGACATATGATTTTACCTTGGTACAAGAAATTTGACAACTGGTCCGTTAAATAATTCACTTGGCTCTTTGTTTTAAGTCAACATCATCCCTGTACATATCAATAAATATATGTCTATGATTATGTTCTAATATATTATTACATTGTGTAAACATTGTTGAACTTGTACATTTATGTTGATCTGAAGCTACAGATAACATATACCTACTTTGTATATAATTAAATTGCAAAGAACGTTTCCTTTGTCAACTTTCATTTTTTGGAGGGGAAATGTGTCATATACATGTTTGTTTCAAGCTGTATTTTCAATGATTTAGGTAATTGGCTATACATAGATTCATGTATCTTTAAATGTAAACAAGGTAGCGTGTACGTCCTAGAAGCCCTATAGTAACCAATCTTTGTTTACATTCTGCATTTGCTAGAAACCATAGTGACCCAGATATTATAGGTCTTATACTTGTTTACTTTCATTGTTCTAGTTGTTTCTCTGACGCTGAGCAGATTGTTTTGAAATCTTTTGATTGGAAAAAATTGGGTTTTCCAGAGTGTTCTATGTGATGTTATTCTAAAATTATATCTGTAAACTTCTGCGTCTCCCTTTATTAGTGAGATAGATTGTATGATATTTGATAACTCACAAGCCAGTCACTACTCAGTCTAAAGAGTGATCAGTCAGCCAAGCCAACGAAAATAGAGATAAGTAAACTGATCAATGTTGGCTATGAACCTACCTTAGATATATCTGTAAGGATCTGGACATTATCCATCCCTTCAAGGACTTGAGCATCCTGATGTGGATAGATTATACTATACATCCGTCATTTTGAGGACATGGGGATCTCCCTGATGTGTATTAATCGGAACAATTCCGTGTTTTATGCCTAGAAACTGTATATCTAAGGATTTATTGCTTTAGACTTCGAAGAAGTTGCAGATTGTCATAACAGACCTATTTATGAAGTCAACGCACTTGGACTCAACTATAAGGCAGGTTTATATGTTGATCCATTGTATGCTATATGTAAGTTACTTTATATATGCCTTATATTTTCATTGTCTCTTACCTTCAATTGTATTTCTTAAATACTATACTGTATATAACTGCTATTGTTGTTGTTGTTCTTTGTTACAATAAATATCGTAAATAAAAAACATCGCTGATTGTTTTCTTTCTGTTCTTTCTCGAGAGTGTCATTTTATACAAATGTAAATAGGCAGTCTGGAGATCGGAAAGTCTATCACTTGATTTGCCACCAATTCAAAATCTAAAGAAAGTACAAATTTTGTCAACACCTATATAATGCATATTTTTTAGACTTATATTTTTCTCTTTCTCTCTCTCTCTCCCTTTATATATTTAGAGGGACAGTTTGTTTGGCTAGATGGTTCTCCTGTGCTCATGAGTTTATTTGCTGAAGAAGAACCTAACAACTTGATGAACGATGAACACATTGTGATGATAGATGCCGGCAGTATGATGCTTAACGACGGTATTTATTATGGCCACGGCGTCCCTCTCTGTGAGAAGAGTATCAGCGGTAGGATCAACATCATTGTTCTCTGTCGTCATAACTGTTTCTTTTGTTTCATTGTTTCTTAGAAAGTAATTTGTCAAATAATTTAAACAAAATTTCACTTTCAAATACCCCTCGTTGTTGTATTATACATGACATCTTCACCTAATTAAGCAATCTATAATTTCAGTATCAACTTCAGCAAAATCGTGGAGAAAACATTATACCGGCCTAATTTACCAGGACTATCTGGTGGAGATTTGTCATGATGTATTTGGGCTCGTTGACTGTCTCGCTCGCTGTATGTCATCCTGTAAATGTGTGGCTGTTACATTTCAACCCAAACACACCTGTTACTTATATGATACCTACGTTGCTCGTATTTCTAGCAATGCAAATACTACGTCTTGTGATGAATGTGAAAGTTTTGATTGAACTTATTTCAACAGCCTCCTGTGGATTTTATGGTGACGGATTCAGGAAAAACAAAGCAGTTGGTTGTAATTAGTAGTGTGTAAACTGTGGCTTTGTAGCAACGGGGCCAGAGCTGTGAGACTTGCTTACTTCATATTACAGAAGATACACAGAACCCAAGCGAACACTGGTTGGCCTATTCCTGCGAAGTGTATAATTATGTCAACTCACTAGTGCCATGTTCAAACAATAGTTTAGCTATTTTGTTGTCTAATTGCTGGACATGCAAGGTTCCTTATTCTCAAGCTGAAACGTGATCGTACTGCGTTTTAATTTACTGGAATTTAAATTTGATCCCATACACACATTATACTTGAAAAAAATATTTTACTCAAAGTGTCCACAATTATCAATGAGTTTATGCTTTCCTGATAATGTCACAAACTCCTATATCGCACAAAAAATATGCGATTAAATTACATAACTTTAAGGTTACAAAATAAATTATATGTACGAAGTTCGTCTGTGTATCGAAACTGTACGGACATTTTATTAAATTCGATTGGCTACATGTGTTTTAATTTGTTCATAGATATTGGTAAAAATGGCCAGATTCTGTGACCAAATTTTTTTTTTGACAAGCTGTAATCCAAGTATGGGTCAAAATCTGATAGAGAATATTGCCTTCAGCCGATCAGAAAATCCGTTGCATATGAGTTTTCACCAACATGAACCCAAAAATAATTAGTGCAGCTGTGGAGGTTCTATGTTATTAAACATGACAAGTTATAACAAAGTCTTCACGCTACGAGAAAAAGACTTTCTAATAAACCAGTAATTTCAACAACAATTTGGCACTTATTCAACGCTTAAATTAAATGCCCAGTTTATATGCTAATCTGTCTTAATCCGATACACTGTTCTTTTGATACCAAGAAAGAAAAAAAAGGCACAGTTTAAATAAGACAACGTGTGACATGCTTTAGTTTATGGTCTTCAACACGATGAACTCACACGGCATTGTCACATATAACAAGGCAACTAATGTTGGCCTCTATAAAAAAAAACGCCATTAACATCGAAGGTAGTTTCCTTCACTCACTCGGCTGACAAACCGTCATATGAACGAAAATCCATAAGGTACGGCGTATACCCCAATCAAACACACACTATCAACAAACTAAATTAAACGTGTCCGTAGTCCTGTTCACCCCTCAGCTGGACAACATTAATAAACTGCCGCAACAAGCATATCCTCCTGATAATTCATGTAAGCATATTATAGGTTGATCATTATTTCAAGAATGTAGTGTATGGTTAAAGGCTGATCTTGCTTTGAACACCATCCTAAGTGTGTTTCCGGATTTCTGGGCTTGAAATAATTGTCGCAGATGATTGGCCAGTTCTATCAAGTCGTCCTGGCTTTCCTCAGCGGATTGGCCGATTCCGGATGTGTCCGAGACGATGGGATACACGTCCTCTTCGACCAAGACGTCTTCGTTCAATTCAGAAACTATGTCCATTTTTGGTTCTGTGAACTGTTCTTTGTCCCTTTGAATACCTCCGTTACCAGTAATGCCATTTCTTTTTCCAAATTTGTTGGATCGTTTTGTGGTAACCGCGTCTTTAACTAAATCATGTAATTTTGAGAAAGGGTCGTTCGATTCTGCATTCTCTGAATGGGTCATTAAGTTTTGTTCCCGAAGTTTGTGCATCAATGAACTGACTTTACGCCTGATTTTTCTGTGGCCATCTCCCAATTCTCTGGGGGAAAAAGATGAGGGACAAAGATGTACGACTTGTATTTTGTTTAATATATACTTATTCAAATATATTAATGAGTTAACGTAGTTAATTAATATCTCTATTTTAAGACATTTCAAACTTGGTTACTACTCTCCATCTTTGGCGATTTTTTATTTTTAGAATTTGGTATGCACTGTTAAACCTTAACCGGTAAGTGACCGCGACCAAAGCTTAAAAATGGAAGAAAATAACATACTATATTCAGCATTCCAGTACATTATCTTTACGCGAAGGCTCCGTCAAAAAGGCCAAATAAACTAATATTATATTTATAACGATGGCATACCATGCAATGTCAATGACAAGAAAAAAATATATAACTCACGTGAAATCAACCTTCCCGTCTGAGTTTATATCGAGCTTTTTCACCAATGTATCCAGGGCGTGTTCTGTTATAGGTATATTCACAGACTGTTAAAATGAAAATCAATCAGCCATTTACACTTTGTGTGTGCACTAGTTTTAGGTTTCCTCAACTTTAAAGCGAACAGTCTGAGTCACTATAAATAAAAACGCTTTAAAAACGGATGAAATTAACGATGTTAAAGAAAACCTCAGTTAAACTAAATAGCAGAAAGGAAAAAAGGATATTTTAGAAATGATCAAAGTCTCCTGCCTCTACCTATACTTTCATACACAAACCATATTATAACTGATACATATTTGAGCATCTAAGCGGCCGACAAATACCGAAACTGATCAGTTCGATACACTCATAGACAAATATGGCTCTAATAGAACCCACTTTACGGTTCTTCATTCATGATTGGTGGAATCCTTCATGGTTCTGTCTCGCAGCCACTGTTCCAAGTACTTATCCCTTTCTTCTTGTACCAAAGAACCGTTTTGTCGTAATGGTTCCATATAAAACCATCTCTTTTCTAAAGAACTCTCAAAGAACCATTATTTCTAAGAGTGTATCTAAATATTAGTCTAATTGAACCTACCAGGAATCCATCTCTGAATTCTTGTCTGGTAATGCTATCATCATGATTGATATCAAAACTCCTGAAGACATCGACAAGCCTTAAGTTATCCTCTCTCATATATTGGTATAGAATCATTAAAGGGTCATAGTTCTGGAAGTGATTACCGTCAACTGGTTGTCGAATGTCTGTAATCCGGGACTGTTTCCCGTGTGTCACTGTCAAAGGTTGGGTTGACTGTATTTCCAATAGTAAATCTGTAAAAAGACTGTCGACTGGAACCCCCTGTGTAAAATACAAAACAATGAAATGCAGTCATACTTAATCATCACTGATTGGCAAAACACGACAGAATAAAGAATATTCTTTAAATAATCACCAGGACGTCCGAGTAAGGGACATGTAACTTATAATTGTATTCTGTAAGTAAAAATAGGGGCGAATAAATAGGTTATTATACATAGACTCTCTACTTAGATATGTTATATATAAACCTCTACTATTTATCCTATTCTGTTCCTAACTTGTGGTCAGACAAAATAATTTGAAAATAGGTCAATAAGTTGTTTCAATCCAATGTTAACAAATATTAAAAAAGTTTTGTTGCTCACCGAAATATCTAACGCTTTCACACAACTTTTCTGGCTATCTTTGAGTTTGTTCAATAATAGCATTGCGCCGTCTGTGGTCATCGGATTAAGACCTAGCCCAAGCGTTTGGATTGACTCGTTTTGAATCACTCCATCCAGTAGGAGCTCCAATGCTTTAATATCTATCCTGTTACAGGCCATATTCAGTTCAGTGAGTGTCTGGTTGTTCTTCAGTGTGGTAGCCATAGCCTGGCAGCCTTCCTGACCAAATCCATTCCAAGACAGATCTACTGTTTCAAGACGTGAGTTGACCTGTAAAATAAAATTCGTCATTACTTCCTAACTCATTATGTCCGCATTATTCTGGAAATGAAAACATTTCATTTAATCGGAATACTTTATTGTTGACACTATATTGTAGACAGGCAAAACTGATAGCTTACCTAAATCCAACTTGGTGGTTTTATACTACATTTAGGGACGAAACGAAATATTGCACAGGACAGGTAAGAGCCCTTTTGAAGTTGGAATGCCCTCAACGTCCACTGGGATGCATTTATTAATGGTAAATAATGTCAAGCAATCAATCCAAAAAGGGATTTTTAAAATTAGAATGCACCAAGGGTTATTGGGAGAAAATAAGTTAAGTTATAGCCCACCTCCTATAAGTCTACTGTATGCTTTCTTTAATAGCATTTTTAGTGTTAATTTCTTTGAACAGAGACAATCACGTTACTAAAGCTTGGATATTATCAATTAAACATACCTCAATTCCCTTTGCTACGGCTATAGCTCCTCTCATCCTTAGATGGTTCCACTTCAGATCAAGCTCCTGTAGACTGACATTCTCGCCTGAAAACCGAAAGAGGTTAATTCTTTACGTCCATCTCTCTTTTGTCGACAGCTGGAACCAATTAGTTCCGTTAATTAAGCTGTTGGCCTTTAATGAGACGTATAACCGGAATCTATTTAGCATCTTCTGGGCCAAAAGCTAGGTGCCCTGAGAAGCAGGTTTTATGTAAAATGTATGACTAAAAGTCACACGTTCACTTAAATTGATAGTATTCGTAATGAGGCCCACATAAAGTTCTGATTATAGAACCACACTAAGAAACTCAATGTCATCCAGCTATTGCAGGACGACATTGTAAGGAGCTCAAGGTCACCCACCTATTGCAGGACCACACTGTAAGAAACTCAAGGTCACATCTATTGCAGGACCATTGTGTAAGAAAATCAAGGCCACCCACTGATTGCAGGACCACACAGTTAGGAGCTCAAGGTCACCCAGCTATTGTAGGACTACATTGTAGGAAACTCAAAGTGACCCACCTATTGCAGGACCACACGGTAAGAAACCCAAGGTCACCCACCTATTGCAGGACCAATAATCTGCCCTCCATCGTCACCAATCTTATTGTAACTCAGATCCAATCGTTGCAGATAATCATTCGTCTGAAATAGGTAAAGTTCCCTGGTCTTAATCTGTAAGTATACTACATGGCAATGGTTTTAATGAACGTCGAATGAAGTGTTTGTAGGATTAGTAAAAGGGAAAATAATAATTGAAATCAGCAGACTCCTCAAGAAACTGTAGACTTGATATCTTTGTGGGAAAATGGATTATTTGATAATCAATGCAGTTTTCATTTTAATCTCCTCTTCTTACATCTGAATCAATGCTGTCCAAGGAATTGCATATGGTTACCGAGAGACCAGGCATCGCGTTTCAAGTTATTTTATCTCTTGCGGACCACATGACCAATTTATAAACAACATTCTGACAACCGATATAAGATTGCTTTATTGGTAGTATTACACTATATAATAATCATATTCAAATCCGGTCTGACTAACACATTAAATCATATATAAAATGTCACCATTGTCGTTTGTGACGGTTTGCTGTTTTCTAGAGTTTTGACAATGATAACCATTACAGGAAGAAGCTAACCAGCAGTTGCACTGAACCTGTATAAATATTGAACACATCTGCTCTTCATGCATTGTCCGGTCTATAAATTATGGGAGAGAGGATATTTACAACAAGGTTTTACTTCAATAACTATCGTACATATGATTGGCGGAAGTGATGACGCACGAGGCTCAAAGCAATGAGAAAGTTATTGATTTTCAGATTCAGAAGGGCCAGCGTTACAAATTAAAACTTTAGCTTGTCCCAGGTCCACAAACTGAAACCCTCTTTAAATAACCTTCCTTTATACCAAAAACCTTCTGTTTTACTCGACAATTCCCAACCTGCACAGTTCGGAGTTATATAAAACGCGGTATGCCGTGTGCTGAAAATAGGTCATATGTCAAGTCATCGATAGATACATGTAGTAACGCGTTTAACGCGTTTAATTTAATCAATCAATAAGATTGACCATGCCAACATTATTGTTAGACAGGAAATGACACTGCAATGGATAATTTACCGCTATAATTGTGGCGAGGTAAGGAGCGTGCCCGATATCAAACTGGTTTCCTGTAACAACAAAAATACAATGGTATGTCAATTTTTTACACAAAAGTTCCAAGACGCCAAACCAGTCATTAAGATTGATTCTGCGTTAGAAGAGACAAAAGGTAAGTAGGATTTTTATAAACACATTGTTCTTACAATGGTGTCTAAAAGAGCTAGAAGACAGAATCGATTACAAATTAAGTTTGATGACAGAGAAACGTTTCGCTGAAGATACTTTAATGCTACACTTGAACAAGTTTGAGAAGCCCTTTAACTATAATTAGACACAAACAGTCACTTGTTTGTAAAACCTAAGATTGAATTGACACGTGCTCGGAAATAAATGTCGATTATATCCGCAGCCGATAATGCTTTATATAACTCGAAACATTCTTCAATGTTCGAGTTTTAGAAATTTAAAGAAAACGATAAGTAAAACTGATGTTTGCTGTCATCTGTACATTACCTGATAACTTGAGCACCCTTATAGACCGACTGTCTTTAATTCCATCAGAAAGCAATTTTAATCCCTCAATCCCAGGATTAGTGGACGACAGGTCCTGCAAATAAGAGATTGAGATTATAACCAGATCTAAATTAAACCCGGTACTTTCTTTCTGTAATTATATATTATTCATTATGGTATTGTTAAAGACCTTCAATGATTTGAAGCAAAATGGGCTAAAATAAAGGGTACTGTCACGATTATCCAATAAAAATATCCTGTTTTCCTCACAATATACAGCTGTACAGTATACTCACAGCCGTCAGTTTGCGCTTGTTGTGAGAGTCGTGTAAAACAAAATAACTTACTATTTCACATATAAATGCATTTTCTTTTAGCACTTCTGACACATAGCTGGTTCCCGAAGCTCCAATGTTATTTGCAGACAGATCCAATTTTTGAACCACAATATTATTCTGAATAAAGAAATTACAATTACTAGTACAATTACATATGACACAGAGAGTGAGGCAAGTTTATTAAATCTACTCTGTGTTATATATCAACGTTAGTGTTAACACCTTTGTAGAATTAATTGCTACATTTTGTGAACGACAAGTTTGCAAAAATTACATTTACATTACTCCACATAAAAAAATTGAAATACTTTATCGGTTTCATCGTGTGAGAAGTTATCAGGTAAAGGTATTTTGCAAATCCCGATCAACATCTTTCGCGTATAATTCTTTGGCACGAAAGTCAGTATCCAACGATTTGTGCCCGAAAGAAAGAAGTTATATTTCAGCGGAATAAAAAGTATGGGTAGCCATATTTACCACAAGAGTTATCATCATTGCTTTCACGTCAGTTGAACTTAACATCTTATTCTTTAAAACCACATCTGTAGCGTTAGACGCCATCTGGCGGCAAAAACTGTCAACAGGAACCACCTTGAATGCCCTGCAAGACGCCTCGTAGACCTTTTTGTATTCAGGACCCGTATCTGTTTCCTCATCTGCATATCACCAACAGAGCACGATATATTAATAAATCAACTGTGCCAATAAAACACAATATATAAAACTTGTTTCTGGGAGTTTATCTAGAGCATAAGATGAATGGTCGATTTTAATTATTCAAAATCCCTGTTCCAGTGTGATTACTTCTTAGAAATATAAAAGATAATACACCAGTATGAGAAAACTGAGACTTCTACAACTCTATTTCAACCAGCGCTTGATTTATACTCTTTCATGGTGACAAGTCACTAATTTATACCTTTATTGTCAGTTTTAAATATATGTAGTACTATATATGATTAAAGTACTCACCTTCAGACCATTTATCGAAATCATAATCCTCCTCGAAAGGATCGAAGGCAGGAGTAATTACCTGACGAATCACAGTAGAAAGGTCACTTGATTTGGGTGGTTCTTCACACCAACCCACTTTCCGGGAAAGTTTAATTGGAGTTTTACATACTTGTGAGGGGGTTTTAGTGAGTCTGTATTTGTCTGGAGCTGATTTACATCTATCTATTATCTCCTTTGTTTTCCTGTATGATGATAATTGTCCAGTTCCAGAAATTTCATCTTTTGTGACAGCAGCGCTGGTCATTGGGCGATGTACTGTAATTTTCGTTCGTGAACTCCTCCTCCTAGAATTGTATGCCATCTTTATTTGCGTCTTGCACCACAGTTTTTAAAGAACCTCATATAACGTTTCTTCTTAATAATCCTGATAGCAAACACAGAACGTTTACATTCGTAAACACTACTGAACAACCATGAATACCTATCATCTCATAGCTGTCCTTAGGAAATAATGTACAGTGACATTTTCACGTGTGTGTGTCCGGTGAGCCAGCTTTATGTAAAACTTTTACTTTGACGACTCCTTTTCTTAGTAAGTCCCTTCTACCGACGCCAATCCGACACATTCCACTATACATATATATATCAATTTGTAACATTGTGATCGATACACGTTCTCTTTAGGTAAGAGATTATATAGGATTACAATAATCCACATGAGCCAAATAATAAGGGATTATCCTTAGGTTAAACCCCTTAAGGCAAACTGGGTAAAGCAGGAATACGTACTTGTTCATATACGAATGCGATATTTGAAAACAATAATAACAGTTATATTCGGCATATATTACTAAGCCGGAGGATATCCACAAGATATCATTCAATATGCCTTTACTCTTTAATTAGACACGCCACCTTCCAAGGTATTTCTTGAAGGAGCAAACTACTTTTAGTCATCCCATTCGATTTGGTATGTGAGTAACTTATTGGGATAAATGAAAGAACGCCGTCTATCCAATCCTGTAAATGTTGGTTGTGTGTTTGCAAAACCTGGCGCTTTAGTCTTCCCCCTGAGCTACACATGTTATTAAGCTTAATCGGGATATAATTGGTGTTGGAGAATACCACTTCAACAACGGGCATTTGTGATTAGAAATCAGCTATAACCGACAACGCCTTCACATTATATGGATACCTATACTGCACTCTGAAATGTACAGTTGTTTTCAGACTAATTACTTTTTAATTAAATTATGTTTCCTTAAATTTTGGATTACAACAAATGTATTATAATTGATGAAATAATTGTTTTCTTATTATTTTCAATGGTGACGTCAAATACAAAATATGGAAATGTATTAATTGTCCTAGTTTTCTTTAATAGTCGATATGATTCTGTTTCAGATGACCACATGAATTGTTTATTGTATTTTGTTCAGTATTACCCATACACGTGTCTGGTATCAAACAAACCTAAACCTACATATTGGACATAATCAACATGGAAATGGTTCTGCGTTCTGTGAATAAGTAATTGGGTATAATGAGCTTCATTTAACGCTAATACAACCTTTGAATCTCAGATTACCACAATATAACAATATCAAATAACAACGATTAAATGGTTTGGCTATGTATTTTAATTCTTCACTGGTTTCTTACCTCCACGCCCAATAGATTTTTCAGTGTCATCTAAGAACATACGGCATTTTTGTTATTCTCATTTCAAAAATATTGACTGCTCCCTTCGAATTGCGATATATGAACTGCGAACTGAATTCTAGCTTCCCACACGTTGGACAAGAGTGTTACAGTGGTGTCTTTACAAAGCACAGGAGGAAGATTAACTCACCAACAAAACAAAACACTTTTTGGTTGTGCTTACTGTTGGGAAACATACTTCCGATATAATACTCTGACAAACCCGTGTTTTAACACATCGTGAGAAACTTCATCCCACATACGTATGAGTGATGAGGGTGTGACGTAACCCAGCCAATCAAATTTTGTCCCGGAACTAACTTTGAAAGCTGACCAGCTCGAGAGTGATACAATGGTGATGACCCCTCGTTCGAATAATTATCTGTTTCCGAGTTTTCATTTGCAATATTTTAAATTCTTAAAAATTATTATTATTTATTCTTGTCATCGCGTATTAACATGCATGTATTAACGCTTATATATCACTACGCAGTAAATTGTATTACAAAAGCAAGGTGTTTTGTTTTTTTAATTTCTCGACGGAAAATGCGGCGTAAAAATGATTTCTCGAGATGGAAAAATCATCGCAATCTCGCCTTCGGTTCGGTAGGATGATTTTTTCATCTCTAGTGTGGGGATTTTCATCCCAAATCAAGCTGTGTGGGATCCTCTTAATAAATGTCATATAACAGAAATGACCTCAAGGAAGGCGATAAGCACCAGTCAATCATTCAAACTTGTTTTAAAAAATACTTAAACATGGAGGGTTGTGATTTTAACCCAACACAAACAACTCAAGATTTCAAGACGATAAGCCATTTTTATTAAACGGTTAACTTGACCATTTTTATTTAGTCTTTCATCATTTCACGATACTCCTTCTAGGGATCTAGTGTCAAATTAAAGACTAAGACCCTTTATCAAAATATTTGGTGGCTGAAGGCCATATCCTTATAAACCTATGATTTACTCTAACCATAGAAAGCCGTAATACATCTTCCACATTCTTTGGGAAAACACAAAAAATGTAGGTGTATTATCTAGAATACCTTAACCTAGTTCTCAAAAATACCACAGTACGTGCCCATTAATATTTCTCCGCAATTACGATGCTGTGTGTCTATGTGTTTAAGGTGGGACAGCTTGTGTTGCACTGAGCCACTGCCACTAAGTAAACGGATAAACGTGATAAGTCATATATAGGCTCTACAGTGCTGATTGTTGTCGTTATGTCGTTTTCCTCATCCCAAGCCTGGATAGATTTTATAAATAAGTGTCTGAAAGTGTCAACTTTACTGGACAGTACTGGAGCAGTAAACTACAAATAACTTTTTCAATTAAACTACATCTGAAACTATTAAAGTATTTAATGATATCCATTGGCTGGCAGGGATTATCTTGACAGAGAGTTCGTTTTTAACAATTCCTTTTCTTGTTTTTCCAATGCCAATGCTTTTCTTTTCTCTCGTCGCTTTTGTTTTTCCATTTCTTCTTTCTTCATTTTAATTCTCAGCTGCTTGCGTTTGTATGTCCTTTCTCCTTCGATAAGTTCTCTGAGAAACAAGTTTTTGAAAAAGAGAAAAAAGTCAGTCATTGTAATATAGATAATTCCACATCTTCTTTGAAACTTTTTGTCGATTTCTTTGAGCAAGTGGATCATTGCAAGTAAGATATTATTCCATATTTAATATGGTTAATTGTTTCGAAGTCTGTTATGTATAGCTGAGGTAAGTGTTCGCCAAAAGGTAGTTAACCTTTCGCTGCTGGTGTACACCGATCGACAACAGAGACAAACTTCCGTTATGTGCTAAAGTACGCCGATCGGCGACTGCCGTAAACATTGAAAACATGAGTTCCTAAAAGTAGAAGGGGAGTCCCCAAGCTACTGTATTTTTACCTCAAAGTTTCTCACACCAATAAGCCCAGCAGGGAATACATATATGCACATATACAGTCTAGTAGCGAAAGGGTTAATAAAGTAACTAGGGATTACTTCGAATCTGGTAATTGGCCGATAGAAAAAGATAATCCAGGCCTATTGAACCTACTTCCCCTAAACTTTATTAAAAAAACGAATCTTGTGTTCAAAATGACAGGCGTAATACAATTTTAAAAATCCTGGTACTCGTATTAGAAAATCTATCTCCGACCGAAGTCCAAAATATATGGACTGAATGCATTTTCTGTGTTTGGTCGATTATAAAGGGCACGCGTGAACGTTTGGTAGGGTTGACCTTTCAGATCGATTCAATTTCTATTCACCATTAAAATATGCTGAATACTAAACAATAGGCAAATGTCTATGTGTTTTAATCTATTCAAGCAGTGACGTTTAATGTCAAATTCGAGACTAAAACTCATAAAATAATCACGTTCGAGTCTATGTACAGTAAGCTACAACAAGACATTGTCCATGCGAAATAAATAAGAAAACAAACATCTTTAACAATGAAGGCCACCGTGTGCTATATATAGTATTGTAATTGACATAAAATATGGTTAGATCCCGTTTACGCCTCCTCTAGCAATACAATTTTAATGAGGATGAAACATGATTGGAATTTAGAACATAGTAATTCATATGGATGTCAAACTTCTAGTTTATTTGCTGACGATGTTTCTGTTTACCCTGTTTGAGAATAAACATAGGTAATTTTTGTTAAAAATATTTTTAGGCAGGGAGTGTGTTCCTCAAGCAGGACAATCCGTCCTTGAAGCCTCAATGAAAGGATAAGTAAATGTGCGATTGTACTCCAGTTATGTTGTTGTCTTTGCTCAAAAATGGTGTTGAGTAAACAAACATCCATGTTTGAATGATATCATATTTTACAACAGAAGAAGTGCTGAACATTTGGAAAAGGTAAAGACGTCGATTGTAGGTCCTGGAATATCGAATTCCTCTTCAGTAGCCGCTTTACACTGCCCTCGTCTAGGACGGGAATTACCAATACTTAATCTATTCTTAATCTTAATTTATTCTATCTTAAACGCTAAATAAATGTTATATATTGACCTAATTGAAATAACAAGTGTATGGATTTTGTTTTATTACTTTCTAAACATTACGGACAATGTAACACAAGGGATCTTTCAAATATTTATTTGGTAACCAGGGCGATGAATTGTAATTTGGTTCAAAACAAATAACTATGTATCTTTATATAGTCAATTAGAGAAGGTCTAATAAGATATAACTCGCAGACAATGAAGACGAAAGTCAGGACAGTCTGGTAATTGGTGAAGTATATTTATGGAGGCGGAATAGCCATGGATGCAGTATAGTGATAGGTTTTGTAAAGTAATGGGTGAAGTATTGTAATAGGTGCAGTAGAGTTATGGGTACAAAAAGGAGCAGTAATAGAAATTAATGAGTGAAGTAGAGTTATGGGTACAGTATAGTAATAAATGAAGTATAGAAATGGGCGTTGTATAGTAATGGATGAAGAATAGTTAGGGATGAAGTATAGCTATTGGTGAAGTATAGTAATGGGTACAGTATAGTAATAGGTACAGTATAGTAATGGGATCAGTATAGTTATGGTTAGTGTATAGTTATGGTGAAGTATAGTTATGGATGCAACATATTGTAGTACAATAATGATGCAGTATAGTAATTGGTGTAGTAAAGATATGGGTGGAGCATAGTAATGGGTGCAGCGTAGTAATGGGGGAAGTATAATAATGGGTACAGTATAGTAATGGGTGAAGTATAGTTATGGTGAAGTACATGTATAGTAATGGGTGAAAACTATTGTAATATAATAATGATGTAGTATATTAATAGGTGTAGTATAGTAAAGGATGTAGAATAGTAACGGGTGCACCATAGCAATGCGTGCAGTATAATAACAGGTGCTAGTAACAGGTACAATGTCATAATGGTGTGGTATAGTAATGAGTAGATAGTTATGGGTAGAGTATAGTAATGGGTGCAATATAGGAAAGGGTGTGGTATAGTAATGCGTGTAGTATAGTTATGATGCAGCACAGTAATGAGTGCAGTAAAGTAACGAGTCCAGTATAGTTATGGGTAGAGTATAATAATGGGCACAGTATAGTAATGGGTGCAGCATAGTAATGAGTGCAGTATAACTGGGTGCAGTGTAGTGATCATTCAAAAATCAAATCGATTCTACATCATACGTCGAGACATTGACTCTAAGATACACCAGGGCTATCTTCTTTTGCATTTCGTTTATTTGCCGAGTTATGGCAAACGTCGCGCCAAATATTTTTATAGAACTCTCCCGAGACTACGATTGTTTAGTGATTTGTGAACAGAACGTGTGAGCAGATGAGTTCAGTAATGGCCGAATGGGTGCGATAGGGTCAAGGAGGAGTCCCATATCGCACACTTCCCCCACATAAGCCATCGTTTAACTTTTATATCCGAATAGTTGGCTCCAGGTTTGATATAGGGATGATATATTTATTGATGCCTTTAAAGCAACAATCAATGCAACTACAACATAACGACTGATATGAAGTGAAAAATATCCGAATTAGGAATTCCAAACATAAAAGAATTGCAATGGGCATGTGGCACTCATCCGAAAATAATCGAAATGTTTAAAGAAACTAGAATCGATATTTAAAGAAAGTTTTCTGTTTTCAAAGGCAATACGAAGCATTACAATCATGTATAGCGAATACCATGCACTGTATCACCGCGAAAGCCACTAAGTATTTTTTGAGAAGTCAGAAGGTCTTGCGAATTTTGAAAATATCGTTTGCGTAGTTGCGTTTGAAATCTTTACATTGGACCTGATACGTTAAAACATTCCACAAAACCGAATAGAATTATAAATCTAATTCGCTTCACTTTTAATATTACTGGCATATCTCCGAAATGACTTCTTCAGAAGTGTATTTTATATGTGCATTCGATAAAGTGAACAGACAATCAATACAAACGTGCAAACGACAAAACACTTAACTTACCCCCAATCAATGAAACAAATACACTAGTATTAAAAAGAAAATATTCATAATGTGATTATTAGAAACAACTAGATGATTTTTATTTGTGACTGTCAGTGTTAAAAACTACATTAATCGACAACACTTTGTTTTAACAAAGCATCAAATGTGTAATAAAACCAGGCCAGGAATACTTTGCCAAAATAAGATAGTTCGGATATCGAGCTTTAGCTTTATACAGGTAGTGTAATTCCCTACAGAGAAAGCTTCATGTTTGCTCGATATTTCCACACTTTTTCTTGCCATCATCAGGAGTAGAGCTTTAGTACAGTAAATGAATAAAATATGTAGCCTTGTTGTTTTAAAGGTAAACCTTTGTTTTACAATACTTACGAGAAATCCACTTCCCCATCTTTGTCTTTATCTAATTTGTCGATAAGCTGTTCAATTTGATCCTCTGTTAATGGAACATCTACACTCTGTAAAATCAAGCAAAGTGTCCAGTAAATATAGCGGTTATTATGAACAGAACGAAAGTTGACATTCTAATAAAGATATAAATGGTATAATATATACCCAAAACTAATTCCTTTCATTGAATTGAATTGAAAGAGATTGTTCCTAAGCAATGATTGGCACCGGTGCGGGCAGTTAGGCAGGAGCTTCCTGTTGCCCGGGTGCTAACAGCCAACAAGAAGTTGTCTTTGTTTTTCACCATCTAACTGTCTTGTCTTATCGGTGTCTGTTGTGAGTGGCGTTGAGGATGATTGACACCCATTGCGCTGTCCAAAAAATAACCTTATGTAGGTGGCTAAACCCCAATGAAACAAGCAAACTAAAAAGGGGTACAGTGGTGTTGTTGGCTGGATAGAGTATGTATTATGTCGCTGCAGAATAAAAGTTATCACTGTGCCATACAACACAGACATGGTGAGACTCACTACATTATCACTTAAAGATGTCAGACTCGCGTCCTAATTCCTATTGACTTGCCGGTCTTAAAAGTTGATGCATTAGTTTCCATATTTTGGTCCAATTTAAGCTCGTATCGCATTATACTGCAGGTCATCTCAAAATAATCTCTTTAAAAGGTAAGATCAATCTTACTATTTTTAACGTATAATCAACCGAAATGTACTCTGAGCAAACCAACGGTGTTATAACAATTTCATCGCAGAGGTGTGATATATACAATAGTTGACGACTTTCGACGTAGAACGTAACAAAGATTAACATGTGTTAAATAAATGACTGAACGTTCGTCACAGATGTTCCGAAAACGAACATTGACTATGAAGGCCACCTTTAAGAGGTCCGGTAAACAGATGTTAAGTGGGGGATAACTGTTGCTAAATCCACAATGTACAAGATGTGTCATGATATTTTCACATTGGACTGCCATTCTAAAGACGCAGAAACATACCCAAATAGTCTCATTCATCATCCGATATACATACATCCTTTTTCTATATCCTCTGACAAAAGCATGTCCGTTTGTGGAGGATTGGCAGAACAGGGATTACCTTTAAATATCCAATTATAATCTGATATTAGTTGTTTCTAGTCTAAATTGTCATACAGACTTTTATTATTTACCGACAAAGATGTGTGCAGACAGCTAATTAGACAACCGCGGCGTTGGAACGCTCCAAATGACATGACCTAATTTACCCTGTTCGCAGTAGCCCTGTTTTGCCAGTGCCAATCCTCAAGACAATTAGCCACATAAGTTAGAAGATAAAAACAATAGGATTTGTATAAATAGCCGTTGATCAATGAGCACACATACCAATAAGCCTTCCCTGAACTCCTCGTGGCTGACTGATCGACTGCCGTCCCTATCCAGGGACGTGAATAGATCAATAATCCTCAACCCTTCACGATTCATGTATTCAAAGAGGAGCTTGATGGGATCCATTCCGGAAATACCTCTGTCTTCACGATATATGGTCTCGGATGATCTGATAGATGCTCCTGTTATCACCTTCAGGGGCAGCCTCTCCTGAATAGAGACTAACAACTCCTCAAACTGAACGTCAACCATGATGTCCTGTTAAAGAAGCTCAACATAGTATTAGTGTGCTTGATGAAGAAACAAAGTGTTATTCAGACACTAGTAATTGCGTATGAGGTCTAGTATGGACACACGGGTATATTTATATGTACGGGACAATTTTGTACACGAATATATTTAATAATGACCCGAAAATAAGCGAAAATGTTTACCTCCAAATCGAGAACTTCTAGGACTGTTTTAGTCGATTTTTCTAAACCTTTCAGAACTGCCAAACATACATCAGGCGTCATAGGATTCTGTCCTAGCTGTAGGAAACGAGAAATCAACCGGAGCATTCGTTTTAAATCTTTAAGAAATGTACTTACTTTGGCATCAATTGACTTTATAAGTTCATGTAACAAAAGTTAAAATCGGTCAAGGGTCACTGAAATCGCGTTTATCCTTTAAACTCGATTGTCACAAACGTGACATGAAAGTATAAACCAAATCGGAATGTAATTAAGACACTGTTGCTGTACATAAACACAGTTTATACATGAGTGTAAACAAGAACAGTTTGATTAATCTTTAAAACGTAATAAGTGTATCTCTTTGTAAACGCAATTGACGAGATAGAGGTATCTTAATAACCCATATTTATTTTCGGAAAAGAAAATATTGAGTTTACCCCCACCACTGTTGCTGTGCATAAACACAGTTTATACATGAATGTAAACAAGAACAGTTTGAATAATCTGTAAAGCGTACTATGTGTATCTCTTTGATAAAATAGAAGTATCTTGTTATCCCCATATCTATTTTCCGAAAAGGACATATTGAGCTTACCCGTAACACCTTCAGGGATTCATTTCGTTGTACACCATTCATAAGAGGCCCAATTGCATGTGTTTCAATCCTGTTAGATGCCAGGTTAAGTTCTTCGAGAGTGTTGTTTATCTTCAGAGTTTTTCCGAGAGCTGTACAACCATCTACCGCAAATCCATTCCACGACACGTTCAGACTCTTCAGACCTATGTTTTTCTATTCAACAAGTGATAAGTAATTGGTATATATTCTACCTTGCGTGTGATTAAATGAATTTTAAACGGTTGTCAATTTAACTCTGTAGCATAGTTTGTTAAATCAAAGCGACTGTATCACAACATATTATACCCAAGGTCAATTACTTGGAATAGAAATGCATTCCTCCATCAATGTAGCTATACACACGACAAAAGAAGATGGTTTGGAAGACAAACCTTCAAGTTTGTTGCTATGGCGACTGCTCCTTTTCCTCTAAGATGATTCCAACTGATGTCTAACACCTCCAAGCTATCGTTAGTGACTATAATAAAACACACGATGAAAATAAATTGGAATCGTAGGGTGATAAGAAACGGCCGGTTGTTGTCTTTCTAACTTATACGAAAAAGATAAGAAATGTTACCTATTCTACCAAGTTGATAATTTCTGTTGATATAACACAGTTTTGGATTGGATTAAGTACCCTATTATGGTTATAGATTACGTAAAGTTATGAATACATAAAAGGAAAGTTAAACGATATAAACATTCGTATGTCCACAAGTTTTACAAATGTTATTTGATTTGATAGCTATATTGTATTTATGGATTAACTGAAAATTATTGAAAAGACTAACAAAAGCGAAAAGAAGGACTACAGTACCTAATGCGCGAGCCAAATGAATGCCTCCCTCATTTCCAAAATGGTTGTGACTGGCTTTAAGCTCTAATAAATGTCTATTGTTCTGAAATTGAGACAAATTGCACACATACACATAATTCAATGTATAAGCAGTGAATTGTACTGCTGAATATAGATTTTAAACCATCTTATTCAACAACTCCTAATGATCGTTTGATCAATAAACCGAAACTTTGAGTCAAAATGAATTCATTATTTATCTTCGGAGTTGTTACTATACTTTACTATGTTAAACCTGGGAGTACAATATACAAGGCATATGTAACAGCAAGCTTTAACCTTGAATCGGGAACTGGTGAGATGCTATACCGGTTTGCAAGCGAAGAAGACAGTCATGTCGGCATTCTAAAATAGAAGCGATTCTATTTCCTACGTCGAGACATCGACTCTATAAAGATATACCCGGGACATCTTGTTTTGCACTTCTTTTATTTGCTGGTCTGTGGCATACGTCGCCCCAAATATTGGCGGAAATTAATGCGCGATGGCCTGGCATAGCGTACGAGAGTTGTCTCAGTCCACTATAAAAACTCTCGCGAGAATACGATTGTCATGTCGGAACATCCTTCGGCATTTTCCGTACCGGTACAGTTATCTCGGAGGTGAATGGAAGCAATAATATTTCACGAAAACGTGTAATGTTAACCGCCAGATGTTTTGTGCGCATGCGTGGAAATCAACCAAAGTACTCCGCGGATTTGTATAAAAAAACACATCAAACAAGCTCGTTTCTCGGGTAAAATCACATTTAAACAAAACACTGTTCCTTTTTTATGTATGATTTGTTGCACGGCGGAAACGGACGAATGTGAACAAAACCGAGTGCCTGAGTTTATGTGGATTGGTCCTGGATTAGGCCGAGCTACATATCCCTGTATATTGTAATCCCAGGTTAAACTCTCCACTGGTGGTCATATTGTTATTCAACAACGCAGACGAGAGCTTTTAGGTTATAATGACATGTACCTTAAAAAAACAGATGAAGGACACACTTTTGTTGAGTTCTTGTTACATAGAAATGAAAGAACAAATCGACCAACTCACCTCCAGAACTTGCTTGATCAATAGAGCATCTTTGTCATCTAATGCATTCCCTGAAATAATCAAAAGTCGACCGTTAAAGTCATATATTTGACTGACGATATATTACGATCCAGTTTAAGTAAGTTTATTATACATTTACAATTCACAAAACTATCGCAAAGGTTATAACTAAACAGACATTAATTAGTGTGTCTTACAAAAATGTCACATGAACATCAAATGCTGATAAGAAATTGTGGAACTGTGTTTTATTAGGAAGATACTTTGTAGATTGTTTTCATTTAAGATTTACCAAATAATTTTTTAAACTTAAAGAACCATTAAATCGATAGACAGTTAAAGAATAAACCGAACTAACGCAAATAATTAGTATTCACGTTTCCGTTACGATAATCTGAAGTGAATATACGATTGTTTTTCAACAGTAAAAAAAGGATACGAAATCAACTATTAGTGTTAAAAGCACAGCCATCTAGACAAATTCGCCTAGGACTTCAGTCAGAGATGTATGATATTACTTGTTTTAAAGCCTGTCTGGCTGCTACAGCCTACTGCCGAAAATGCTGGCATACTTGCATTCTAAAATAGAATCGATTCTACTTCCTACGTCGAGGCATTGACTCTAATGTACACCCGGGCCATCTAGTTTTGAACTTCTTTCATTTGCTGATCCATAGTACATTTCGTCCAAAATATTGGCGGAAATAAATGCGCATTTTTATTTTCTTCTGCCATGTATGGTAATTGAAAGATAAAAACACTTGACAAAATAATGTCTTGGGAAGAGAGAAGAAAGATTAACGTTGTCCATACCTGAGATATCTAATTTTGTGATGAACTGGTTTTCACACAGACGTTCAGCTAAAGGCAATAATCCCTCTGAGCCGATTAAATTCTCACTTAAGCCCTGTCAAAATCAACAAATACAAACTCAATGAGTATAACGAACACACAAAATGACAAACACACAGTTAAATAAAAAAGAATCGTTTCAGCACAAAAGTGGGTTACAGTGGAACTTTCAGTAGTCTTTTGAGAGTATCAGGTAGCTATGGTCTTGCCTATTGTTGTGTCGAATTCTTATCTCATCCGTCAAATAACACTTTGATTTTTGTCTTAAGGAATTAACATCACGGCAACAGTGACACAGAGAACTGACTTAGTCGTTATTATAAGGTTGTGTGTTCACAAGAGGGTGTATATTTGCGCGTGTGGCCTAATGAAATACGTTTCAAGGATCAATACAAATATACACGGCACCCATCTGGCGGACATGTCATGATACCAAAATTTAAAAAAAAAACATTTTTCTATACATTAAATAGTTATTACGTCTTTGAAATGTCACAAAAATAGACTGCGGGGTTGGGGTGGAATAACAAGAATACGCACGATTTTAATAGGTTGCAACATTCAAAATGCAGCACTCCTAATAGCTATAAAATGATGGAAGCAGATAAATATTATCTCATACTACGTTTACAAAATAGAAGATAACCGACCAGTTCTGTGATGGTTGTATTATCCTCCAGCATCTGGGATATATATTTAGCACCCTCAGCCCCTAGAGCGTTGTCTTCCAGATCAAGGGATGTCACTCTATTGTTTTCCTGTAAAACAACAAATATGATTTTGTTGAGGTTCTTGATTTATTTAATGATTTATTTATTTATTTTCTTTCTTTGCTTATTTTCTCTTTTTTATGCAATGTAATATAAAAGTAAAGATGTATATACTCGTAACGACCCAGTCGTTCCGTCAATCAGCTCGATGTGGTACTAACGTTTCTAAATTGATAATTATTTTGAGTTGTCCAGAGCTGTTTATATACATGATTTAAGATTATCGTGTTGATTTTGTGACACCATGTTCATACCACATATGAGCTTTAAAGCTGAGAGCGAGAATTATCTAGTTGTCTAGTCCTGAAGGTCGAAGGTCACAAGGTGGAATTAAGGTTATCTAAACAATTATAAACCATATATTGAATTGAAGTGAAATGTAAAGGAATAATACAAAGCTGGAAAGCGGGATATTAAAAATAATTTCTGACTAACCACAAGGGCAATGGCTACAGCTTTAGTGCCGAGTGGACCAAGACCGTGGCTCCGCATCCTGATCACGGGGTCCAACAATCGTGCACAAAGGTAAGAGGCAGGTATTATACCTAACCTTCTACAGGTAGATCTGTACAGCTTAGATGCCTTGTCCCGTTCTCTTTGCTTTTTACTGACGACCGGTTTAATTGGCGGAACTGGAAAAAACATTCGTAAGGTGCATTATACGTAGTATTGACTGATAAGTTGATTGGTGCGTAACGCAGTGTTTCAAGTGTAGTATACTTCTGACGGTAAATCGAAACTCGCGTAGACAAAGCATTAGTTCATGCTTTTATGAATGCTGTATTTTAAAAATTATGAATCGGTAGCTGTCGCTAAGCATAAGTAACTATCGGTGACTAGTTTGGTCGATTCTTCATTCTTGAATTCTGGGAAATTCGTTTGCAGATTGTGAAAATCGCGAAAGCCTCCTAGGAGGACACGGATTTGTTTGTAGTTGTATTATATGGTTGTCATGCTTTTATGAATGCTGTATTTTAAAAATTATGTGCGTTAACAGTGTACAATATGAATGTATTTCCAAAACATACTATCATTAGCCGAAGAACTATATGCGTAATAAATACATACGATCAGTTAACAGTTAGAGTAGAAGAGTACAGAGTATCGTGTTACTTGGATAAGTTCGTATTAAAACTATTGGTTATTGGTTGACATGTGCAACTATATTTGACCAAGTACGTTTTCGTAAATTAATGTAAACAAAATACTACATGTACAGAAAAGACAATCCAATGAAATAATCACCATCCGCCATTATATCGTATCCAGTGAAAGTAAACTGGCGACTGAGGTCAAACTTTGGAACTTGTTCGGCAACAGTTTCTGTCTCTTCTCCAGCTGTCAACGGTTCAGACTCTTCCGATTCTTCAGTTTTAGGTAAATTAGAGTCTTCTTCTGATACCAGCCTTTCCTCGTTCTCTTCCACTTTGTTTTCAAGGGTTTCTTCAACTTGGTCATTTGAGATTTTGGCCTTAGACGCCACTCGACTAAGGAACAAAGTAGCTTTCTTGTTTCCGGACCCAAATTCCACATTGGTCTTGGAGGTTTCCCGCTGAAAAACAGGTCTGTCGCTGTTATCGTTCTGTGCGTCCTCCTCAACTCTATCGCTAGACGATGATTCGTTATGTTCTTCAATTATTTCTAATAGGGAGTATTTATCGGTGACAGTCGAGTCTTCTTCAGTCGCGATAGTTGCCTACATCAGAATAAAATTACAATAAAAAACAATACCCACAAACAATCTAGCATAAGAAATAGAAAATGGAAACACAACCAGCAAAATAACTTGTCTAACACTTATTACGCAGCCAACATTTGGATCAGTGAATTCAGAAGTTCAAGCAGGATTATTTGATCTGAACAATTAACCAGAAGTGTGAATCGCCGTATTCAGTAGTGTAGACGGCATTGTTTCCCTCGCCCATGTTATAAGAGATAGGGTGACGTAGAGGGTAAGTTGTGCGCAGTCGGTTGGCAGAAAAGTCTGCTTAGCGCCGGTTAGATTTGAATCGGTAGCTGTCGCTAAGCATAGGTAACTATCGGTGACTAGTTTGGTCGATTCTTCACTCTTGAATTCCGGGAAATTCGTTTGCAGATTGTGAAAATCGTGAAAGCCTCCTAGGAGGACACGGATTTGTTTGTAGTCGATTATATGGTTGCCATGGCTCAGATCGATCTTATCTATGACTTTGTTGTGATTTATTTCGTACGTATTATTTATTATTGTCCTTTTTTATACGAACACTTTGAACAGACACAATAAAATAGTTCGATTATGATATAAGTGTGTGTTTTCATTGCAACTATTCTGACAATCCACGACCGCTGGCAGCAAACTTCTAGGATTCCATGCGCCATGTCTTTTCGCAAGGTAGAGCCAGGTCAAATCGACCTGGCGAGCAAGTGTTAGATTTAATTCTAGAATTACCTCCCCTGATGGTTCGCCAGTCCGCCACATGAGAGATGGCAAGTAGTTGGCGTAAGACCATTATTATGAACGCTTCGAATATAGGTCTTAATAAAAATGGTGTGTTGTCTTGTTTTATTTGTTCTGCTACTGGAAATTTGTTTTTGGTGGAGTATTTGGTATTGATGTGAAGTAATTGAGTGGAGGTTTCAGGTCAGTGTAATATTATAACCTAAATAGGTCACATTTGGTGTATTTATCACTATTTGATGGAGGGGTGATTCGGCTGTTGTTGACGTTCTTAAGGTACCTTGACAACCCCTATCACACTCCAGGGCTTGTAGCTAAAAATTTCATTTGTCATGCCTTGTCAAGATTTTAATGGGGAACTCCAAAAGGACTGCCAGGCGTTTTCGCCCAACGAAAGTTTGGGAGGGAGCTGTTGGGCAAAACGTTAACATTAAGGCTTATGGCAAATTAATAGTCATCTTGCGCCTTGTTACTAGGTACATGTAGATGTCCAAAATTTGTTTCTTCCATTGCTTCTATAGATTTCTTGTTGTAATTTTTTACATGATACTGACCAAATGCTTTATTTCAAATATATACAATTTTCAACTGGTCTCTTTATTTTATTTTATTTTATTTTATTTTTTTTAAATTTTCTGTGAATGCATCAATTCGGAACAATAGCAGGTCATTTGGTTTTGCTCAAGATCTTCATTTCTTGACTTTTTTTTTACCATCCTGTTGATATATTCATATGCTGTGTAGACCTATTTCTGATATTATGTGAAAATGTCAAATTATTTGACCATTTTGAAAGCTTGGCTGGCTAACAAGTCTGTCCTTGGTGAACAGGGATGTTGCCACTTGTGAGAGGGGTCTATGACAAGGAACCGTAAGTACGGTACAATCCGGTACAAGGACCCTCTCACAGGCCAGTACAAACTTAAACATGCCCATTGAGTTGCATACATGGTAAACACAGGGTGTTTTAACCTTGATCCTAAGCTCCATGTGTCACATTTGTGTCACCAGTCAAAATGTATAAAATTTGACCACCGGAGTCTGAAGCCGCAGTTTATCAATAACAATAGACAGGTATGCAGAGTCCAGGCTGCATGTCAGGGTCATAGACCATTCCCTGCTTGTTTCATTTTATAAACAAACCGTGTAAGTATACCCCCCCTCTCCCTCAGAAAAATATTACGATTAAAATAATTATCAATGGTGATGGAGGTGAATCTTGACAAGTACCTTGAGCTGAAGTACAAGGTGGATTAGATTTAACTGCTGATGCATAAGAACAAATGCCTGTGTTGATATCTCACATAAAGATGACGGATGGATGGTGCTTCATGTGACCCTGTGCTCTCAAAGTTAAAGGGGAACAGGAAGCCGATCTGTTTGTGATGTCCTGTCGTTATCCTGTATTTGTTGTGTCTTGTCTTTGTTTGTTGTCAGTGGTGTCCTTCACCCATTGGGCTGGCACGTCGTCATATAAGTAAAATACCCTTGAGGTCGACGTTAAACCCCAATCAAACAAACAAACACATAAAGATGTTCTAAGTTTATAGTTTTCTTCTAAGGCCTGTATGTACATTCTTTTGTTTTGCACAGCTCCATTCTAATCGAGTTTATGTAGTCCATAGCGGGTAAAGGAGCATAAGCCGGGGGTGGAGAGGGCTGTACAGAAGGTTGTAGGATAAAGATGATGGAGAAAATATGAGCTTTTTAGGAGACATTTTCAGAAAGATTAGGCAGGACATAAAACTGCGAGTTGACACGCATAAGTTATCTCCCTTTGCAATAATAAATTTGAAAACCGTCAGAAAAGAAATATTGTAGGTAGATTAAATACTTGTGATAGCTTTTAGTGTATCTAAAAAATTAGAGAAAAAACAGATATATATTTTGAGGGGCCGGCTATAGGAGCGGATCAAATTCCAACCTAGATATGCGGGTCATAGGGCTAAGATGGAGGAATTAGCCCTATACTTTGTGCTAGGTTATATGTAGCACACCATCAAATGGAATAACTTACAGACAATACTGGGAACTATAATTTATTAGCCCTATACATTGTGCTACATATAACGTAGCCGATGCATAGTGCTAATTCCTCCGTCTTAACCCTACGTCCTGCCAATCTCAACCTGTGGTGAAATTTCAAAATTGTTCCGCCGATATCGCCCGCCTTGCAAAACATATATCTGATTTTTCTCAGGATACAAAAGTCACAATAATCCAACTCATTCTGTCTTTCCTGACGTTTAAGGATACTCTTTGCCCCATACAGAGTGTTTTTACATTTCGCCGTTTTACTTCTAAATTACTGTGAATTTTGCAACACATGTATATATATTCTGAATCGTCTTTTTATGCAGAACAAGGGGCCGTGACTTAGTGGTAGCATGTGCGCTTCCTAATCCTACTCCAATTTACTGTTCACGGGATCGAGCCCGTCTGTGTCCAAGTACATATATTCCAAGTTCTAATCCAATTTAGTTTGTATCTGCAATCTGATTGGCTGTTGGAATTATTTTGGGACGGTAAAACCTACGATTAACCGTCGCAAATTTTGCTATGTCACGCCCACTAACTTTGTATTAATACGCGCTGTCAAAATATCACAGAATGTAAACAAACATGGCAGACTATGAATGTTCATTCAGTGGTGGCGAATCAGATAAGGAAAATTTTGGACAATTTGAAATAGCGCTGGAATCAGAGTTTGAAACAGAGTTATTTGAGGGTGAACTGGCATTTGACAGGGAAGTAGAGAGTGAAGTCAGTGCTACCACAAAGCCCCGTGACAGATTTCCTTAGGTCTCCTTGGCAGAGCTGAATGACATTGAACGCCAGGCAACTAGCAATGGGACAAAGAAGCAGACAACGTGGAGTGTTAATTTATTTAAACGTAAGTACCTTAGTGTCATTCAAGCAGCAGAATCGTCATAGAAAAGACATCAACAAAAATAACCTAGCAGTGTGAAACTTTGGAACAATCCCTATTCGGGCCTTAATATGTAGTAAAAAGACAAAACAACTTTCTGCTGTGATATCCAACTGTTACATGGTCATAACACTGCTTTAATATATTAAAATCTCTTGATACCAACACAATATCTGGTTGTGAAACGCAGCACGTGTCTGTTGAAATATAGGTCATGAACTGGAAAGCGGACGAGTTCATTTTTTAAAAAGGGATGTTTTCCTCATCTGCTCACATTAAATTCCACATATTTTTTTAAGTAGTATTATATCTTTTCGAAACTTTTGATTTGTCTTTTGGTGAAAATAAAATAAAAAACTATTTATTTGTTGTGGGCATAAGGGCTGCAATTAATAGACACCTGCAAGGGGCCCCCTACATACAAAATAGTATCTCTATTATACAGGACCCCAAGTTCCACAGTGCAAACACAATGTTTTCAGCTGTTTTGAAAAAAACTAAAAAGAAATGGACTTGACAAAACAAAACTTATGACGCCATCTCTGCTATGGATTTACAAAAGCTTAAGTCATCCAAAGTGTTATCTTTAGCTGATCACAAGGGGCTCCAGAGGAAAGTCTGGTTTGACATAAGTTTAAGTTTTGCAGGAAGGGGTCGCGAAAATCTAAGATCACTGAAGAGAGATTCATTTCTTTTCAAAGAAGATGATTTGGGGCAACGGTTTGTGGAAACGGCATAAAATGAGGCAACAATAAATCATTAAGAGGATAATCTAAAGGACAAGGATTTTGAAGTAAAGCCACGTACATTGTATGTATGGCTCAGCTGAACCTGATTGTCCAGTGCCTTCTCTGGAGAAATATCTACTCAGGAGAAATCCTGCAAATGATATATTTTTTCAGCAACCAAGGGAAAGGTTCACCGAATGTCAGGACATAAAAAACGAACAAAGCATAACACGTTACAACACTGGTTCATCTGATGCACAGAAAGGGCACTATAGTGCTATCCTACATGGCAATCCGAAGCTCCTTCAATCTGTGGCAAGGCAAAATATTCAAAGTCCTGTGCAATATAATAACACAAATGTCAGTCATAATTTACCCTTAGCTTTGTCATCCAGTACTCTTACTAACACTTTGTATTCAAAGCAATTTGAAGTTTACAATTCAAATATAAATGTTTATAATTATTACAACCCACAGTAGTCAAACTTGGCATATGTTGGTTATCTAATATAATCTTTATAGCTTTATAGCTTTATAGTCTTAAATAGTTTAAAGAAAGTTCTAAGCTACATGTATCTAAAGTCAATTAAATCTGGGTACATTTAAGTTTATAGTTTAATTGGTTATTAAATTCTATTTATTTACATATTTTAGTGTGGGGTTAACATATTAAATAATTCTCTACACATTATAAATATATATTTCTAAAAGCAATCACACTGGCACAGGGATGTAGATTAATTAAAATCGATAACTATATATATTTTGAATAAATGAAGAGAGAAAAATTTATTGTTTGTTGATTACGGATTATTTAATAAATAAAAATTGATTTCTTACTAAGAATATAATGCTTTGACACAATAAGACCGGATCCATTGGTTTGCTGATTCTGTTTGCATTAATCACAGGTGGTATTGAGTCAAATATTTAAAATTGTTCTAATGAACTCCATTTCCAAATATACAGGCCAATGTTAAGGTCATTTTGAGGATGATAGTTTCAGGAGTTGACGTTATGAGAAAGCATACATTTATTCGAAATAATATTTTATTTATTCATGCAATACTTACATGCTTATTTTCTCTCTTCTTTATCATCCATTTCTTCTGATGTTGTTGTTATCACAGGATTTACTGTTCTATTGTTGTTATGGATTTAATTTAATGTTGTTAATTTTCATATTTCCAGAGTAGCACATGCACATAGATGTTGAAGTGCATATACTGCACAGTACGATATTCATTTTAAGAGTAATAAAATACTTTACCACTCAAAATTTAACACAAGTGTTTTCTTATGGCTTTATAACAAATGCATCGATATTTGACCTCAAGCCTTTGGACGATTCTATTATCTTCGAGGGGGGAATGAGAGAAAACCTGCTATGTATATGCCACCTTTCATTGGCGCTGGTTGCTAGGGGTAGAATGACAGAAATTAAATATTATTAATTACCGGTTTAAAATTGTATTAAAGTGTTCGCCGCCGGGAAGTTGTTAATTTAGTTGTGTAATATGATTTAAAGCGAACTTTATTTTGTTACGGCAGAACACATGCATTGATCCAGAGGTAAACAGGCCTTTCGCTGACCTCCGCTGCAAAGTTCGGATTTTGTCGATTCCTATACTTTCACAGCCAACATCGCGTCGAATTGGATTAGAATGGGAATAACCATGCTGTATTTGGTAGTTTGCCGCCGTTAATGCTAGGTTTTACGGTCGATAGTCTACCAAATGTGATAGTCTACCAAATACAGCATGGTTATTCCCTAATTACCACCTGGTGGTAGATCAAATGTAGACTGAACTGATAGCCAATCTATATGTGCTTATTTTACACACTTCAGATTCTGTCAGAATCTAGCACAGAAACTTGCTTTTTTCATCAACGGGTCATCATAGAAGCTTCAAATGTGCTGCATTTGAAAGAAAACAATGTGGGTTAAAAAAAATCTAACGAAATTCGCGTCCTGGCCGAATCAAAACTAAACACAATCTCGGACAACATTTCCAAGGACATGCAGGACGACAGCATTCCTGTTGAGGAATTCAGCCTCATCCTCTCAGAGGCAAACAAATATGATAAACTCGGATGAAGAGCGGGTCATTTCCGATGACAATCAGAGCGGTAAGTCACATGGACTTAGTTTCATCATATGACTGAGTTATCACAAATCTAGAGACGTGTTTCTTGTTTATGTCTGAAGGCCATCTTCGGATAGATATGATGAGCTACAGTATTATAAAAGTACTTTACATAAGAAAGGAACAGTGTTTTATTCAAATGTGATTTTACCCGAGAAACGGGCTTGTTTAGTGTTTTCTGTTGGGGTACAAATCCGAGGAGTACTTTGGTTCATTTTCACAGATGTGCACAAAATATCCGGCGGTTAACAATACACGTTTTCGTGTAATATTATTGCTTCCATTCACCCCGATATATCTCTACCGGTACGCAAAGATGCGAAGAATGTTCCGACATGACTTTGGATCCAGGCAACAAATTGTCCACTTTTATTTGTTATGAAGATAAATATACTCACAACACTCTACACCGGCATCTTCAGAATGCTGACAATCATGAGCTCCAATAGGTTGTTTATGAGAGCAGCTTAAAATGTCGTTCTCGGTCCCATCACATGAAATATCGTCCAACCAGATTTGACCTGTTCCCTCCCCAAAATGAGCCCGATTCCATACAACGGCATCAGTTCTATCGGACAGAAAAGATACACTTTCATTTGTATTAAGATACTACATTTTCCTGTTTTCTGTCATGTGCCGATAGGTTGTATTTTTAATGACGTGCTGAAGGATTTTCACTATCATTATCCACCAATATCTGCTCATACAACACTGAAATGTTGAAAGGTTGCTTTGTTGAAAAGTTAATGTTGCTCCAAAGTTAATGAATATGCTTAAAATATACAGCCCTTAGTCAGAGGAAGCTAAATACCGAATGAGTTGTTATTAAGAACGTTCATTGTTCTACGTAAAATTTTAGTGCTTGCTAAGAACTGTTATAGAGTACATAGTATCCTGTAATATTAAGTTTCGATAATCTCAATTGGCGTTCATATCGATTTATGTACCTAGTCGATATAAAGGAACTCTAAATATAAAACCAAGACCATAGAATTACCTTTGATATCCTAACATATGACAAATCACACCGGCATCTGCAGACCCGAA
>JAQQZZ010087946.1:0-18151 GCA_030265115.1 Mopalia vespertina
TTCATGTTGCCCTGGTGCTCTCAGAGCTAAAGGGGAACAGGAAGCCGATCTGTTTGTGATGTCTGTATTGCGTCCTGATTTTGTCCCGTCTTGTTTTTGTTTGTTGCCAGTGTGTCGAGGGTGGTTTCCTTCATTCATTTGGCACATCGTCATATAAGTGAAATACCCTTGAGTACGACGTAAAACCCCAATTAAACAAACAAACAAACAATCAATTGAGACAAATATGATTTTTTTCACCTATCATCTTTCATAGAAAGAATGCAATTTCATGGACCTTTATTTAAATAATCTAATTTAAAAATTGTTTTATTCAATTAACTTGTTCATTAAAGACTTATTACTTCCATTAAGTGCCAAAATCAGATTACACCCAAGCTCTAGCTACTGTCAAATGTGACAATAAAAACAATATGATCCAATAGAACCATAATTTATGAAGAGGATTAGAATAAAAAAAGGGTCCTTGGTGAGTTCACTATAGTGATTCAATAAAGCAGAGCCAGCCAGAAGGCTGAGCAAAGTACAAAACACTTTCACCTGGGGACACATTAACATAGACCCATTGGACTATGGAAGCTGAGACAAGTGGTTAAGACTATCATAAAGTCTGACAAATTAGCTCACAGAAAGAGTATAACATCATGAAATACAAAAATTACCATATATTAAAAACACTTTCACCTGGGGACAAGCTAACAGACCACCCATTGGACTATGGAAACTGAGACAAGTGGTTAAGACTATCATAAAGTCTGACAAACTTAGCTCACAGAAATAGAATAACATTATGGAATACAAAACTGACCATATTGCATAAGTTTTCTGTTAAATGTAACAATAAACATTTTCATTCATATCTAACAATATACATCATTACTAGATCAGTGCAACCAGATCATTTTGGTTAAAATAGATCACACATTGAAATTTGAATATCAATTGAAAACTAAATGTAATTGTTCCAGTATTAGCAATAACCTTTCATAGTTGATAGCTGATCATCAAATACTAAGGCTTAATCAATAGAAATATAGCATGTTAAATTTAAGCAAAACAAAATGCCTGTCCAAAACATAAATGCATTCAAAGGAATCCGTCAATAATACTGTTTGCCTTATTTTAAAAAAATCGATTACTTGTGGGATTTGATTTAAAGTCCAACATCATGTAAAATCATGCAAGTACCAAGACAATGGTAACTTTCTCACAGTTACATATATTTGGAATAAATGAAGAGAGAAAAATTCGCTTGCCTCCACCGAGAATCGAACCCGGGACAGTTACATATATGTGTACCAAAGTTTGAAAAGTGTTTTATGCCATGCTTCAGGTTAAGAGTGGAAAGAAATGAATATCAACACCTCTAGCTGGCTACAAAAACAAGACAGGAAGATGCGAAGATGCTACAACAGATCGTCTGTTGCTCCCCCTTAGCCATGAGAGCAACAGAACTACAGTAAGCTCCCTCAGAACCATCCTGCTACATAAAGACAGTATTGCCACTCTTTGAACAAACTGTAGGATGCAGAACTACAGTAAGTTCCTACTAACTGCCTATTCAACAGCAACTTAAATGCTATTTCTCAATCATGAGATGGATTTGTGCAATAATAACTAGTAACACAGAGGTATCATTTGTCACATTTCACATTAAAACTGTAAAATGCTACAAGTACAATGAACTACAGTATGAAACTCATCTCCAAGAGTGACACATATCAGCCGTCTTGACCTGAAGACAAGTCAAAGATTGTGACATGGGAATGTGTAGGGAGTGTGAGCATGAAGACCACCCCCTTGGACAGGGGAGGGTGAGACCAGTGGTCAAGACTCTCAGGGCAATCAGGAAGCTCTCTCCCCCAGGGTTCTGTTTGACTAACAACATGTGATCAGCAGGTGTCGGGCCTGAAACTACAGATTCTCTTGGGAAGTGAAAAAACTGTACAAACTACATGTACCTGTAATAGAGAGGGATATAGATGTTGTTTGAGGTGCATATAGCAAAAATGTGTATCCTGTTCAGTGTAATCATGTTTATATACAGCTTGTCTCTTCAGGATGAGTACTTGACTTTCCCAAGATATATGTGAGGATACTTGTTGTTTGAGATGTAGACAAGAGATAATTAATATGTAGTATGTTAAAGTTTTCATGTAAGGTTGGTCATAAATGTTATATGACAATGTGAATTGAAATGAGTTTATAAAATACAGAATTCATCTTGAAGAATTCTCTGCACCACAAATTAGTAGAATTATCAAACTGTAGATGTTTGCTGTAAGAAGCTAGAATGAAACTTTATACATATTAGCATGTTAGAGGGAGTAAGACAGAAATACTCCACACCACCAGGTAATACAAGGAAATAATAAACATTAATAATATTTTAAATGAGGCAGTTAAATTTAATCACCAGCTCAAATGATACACACAACAAGTTAGATACTAAACATTAGCTCAAATGATACACACAACAAGTTAGATAGTAAACATTAGCTCAAATTATACACACCTCAGGTTAGGTTCATACAATTATTAGATAATAAAAGTATAATTAAAGAGATTTAAGAAAATACAAAAGTTTTAGTAAATTATATCAGTTTACAAATGTGAACAAAGTTTTCTAATTACCTTGTCTATTCAATTGAGCCAAATAAGACTTTTTTCACTTATCAACTTTCATAGAAAGACTACCTTGACATGTACATTTATTTAAATAATCTATTTTTTAAATTGTTTTGTTCAATTAACTTTTTCATTAAAGAATTATTCCCATGCGGTGCCAAAATTTGATTACACCCAAGCTCTAGCTACTGTCAAATGTGACAATAAAAACAATATGATCCAATAGAACCATAATTTAGGAAGAGGATTAGAATACAAAAGGGTCCTTGATGAGTTCACTATAGTGATTCAAGAAAGCAGAACCAGCCAGAAGGCTGAGCAAACTACAAATCACTTTCACCTGGGGACAAACTAACAGACCACCCATTGGACTATGGAAGCTGAGATAAGTGGTTAAGACTATCATAAAGTCTGACAAACTTATCTCACAGAAATAATATACCATTATGAAATACATAACTTACCATATCATATATTAAAACACTTTCACCCTGGGACAAGCTGATACACCACCCATTGGGTTATGGACACTGAGACAAGTGGTTAAGACTATCATAAAGTCTGACAAATAGTAAAATTTTCAGTTAAATGTAACAATATACATCACATAATAGATTAGTGCAACTGATCTGATGTAAAGTACGTGTACAAGAACTAATAGAAAATCTTCATTTGCAATATGAAAATATGTCACACATACAAGTTCTTGATTTTATGTTTTACAAAATAATTTCTATCAATTACAGAAATTTAATAGTTGCCATATATCTACCAAATTGCATAAAAATAATACAATCACATGCATAACTATATTAAAAATCCCTTTAAATTTTGTACTTAATTAAGTTGTTCATTAAAAACTTATCCCCATAAAGTGCCAAAATCTGATTACCTAAGCTCTAGCTACAGTCAATGTGACAAGGAAAACACAATAATCCAATAAAACCATAATTTAGGAAGAGGATTGGAAATAAAAAGGCTCCCTGATGAGTAACCCTTAGTTATCCAATAAAGCACAGCTAGCCAGAAGGCTGAACAAACTAAAAAACTTTCCCCTGGGGACAAGCAAACAGACCACCCATCCAACTATTGAAGCTGAGACAAGTTGTCAAGATGGTCAGAAATCTGACAAACATACTCATTACAAACAGCATAGCACAGTGAATTAAATAAATATAATGTAAGCACAATAAACATTGGTAGTCATGTTCAACATTATATATTACAAAAAAGATCAAGGAGACTAATATAACTGATTAACATGTACAGTAATTTACAGAAAATAAAACTGTTTAAATCCTTGCTTAGTTTAATATACATTGCTTCATAGATATTAGACAGTTACATATATAATAATTCAAAGAAATATCTTCAAATTTATTGATAAATCTCTTCAAATGTTAAATAAAGACTACAATTGCCAAAATCTGATGACACCCAAGCTCTAGCTACTGCAACGTGGTGATCAAATCAATAGATCCAATGGAACCATAATTTAGGCAGATCATTAGAAATAAAAAAGATCCCTGTTCATTTTAGTGATCCAATAAAGCACAGCTATCCTGACGGATGAATGAACCAGATTCCCCCCCACCCAAAAAAAAACTAAAAACTTTCATCTAAGCTTACAGACCATTCACTGAACTAGTGAAGCTGAGACAAATGACCAAGACCATCATAAAATCTGACAAATGTCTTTAATACAAGCAGCATAACACAGTGAAATAAATTTTATAAAATATTATCACAATAAACATTGGTAGTCATATTTAACAATACATGTTGCAAAAAAAGATCAAGGTGACTGATATAGAGCAACTTACGGAGCATAAAACTGTTTGAAATTTGTTTCTCTTAATGTTATAATAAAAAAAATTATCTTAAGGTAAAAATATATCTCACAAAGACAAGATATAAACTATGAAGAAGTTATACCAATTGTTTTTATTTTAAAACATAAACATAAAATGATAAATTTAATATTGCATAATCTACATTGCTTCATGGATATAATACAATATTATTCAGAACAATTCAAAGAAATGTCTTTAAATTTTCTTAAATTAACATGTTAATTAAAGACTTTGCATAAAGTGCCATAGTCTGATTACACCCAAGCTCTAGCTACTGTCAAATGTGACAATGAAAACAATATAATGCCATAGAACAATAATGTAGGAAAAGGATTGGAAGTCAAAAAGCTCCATGATGAGTTCATTAAAGTGATCTAATATTGCACAGCTAGCCACAAGGCTGAACAAACTGAAAAAACTTTCACCTGTGGAGAGCAATACAAGGGTGTGACAAGGGTTGGAGTGGGAGTATGTTACAGACTACCTGCTGGGTAGGGGAGGCTTAGAACAGTGGTCAAGATTCTCAGGAAGCTCTCTCCCCAAGGGTTCTGTTTGCTCAACAGCCTCCCATCCACCTGTGACAGAACTCTCTGTACTCTAATCAACTATCTAACAAGTCTAGACTGATATACAGTCTGTACCCCATTCAGCACTTGTCAACTCTGATTCTCACATGGAATCAAGAATACAAAGGAGATTAGACCAGAAAAAACAAATCACCAACTGACAGAAGAAGTTCAGAAATGGTATAAAAAGACAGCAATATCTCCAGAGTTCATCAGAGAGCTAACTGGGTTCAGTGAGTCAACACCACCCAGGACAAGACCATCATACATACAGAACCTTACTTGTTAGAATCTACCCCCATAAATGGAACTCCAGATACCTTGTATATTTAAGATTGGATTATTGTGAAGATAAGGTAAGTCAAAATTATAAATCAAATATTACCAAATGTAAAATATTAACAATATGGTACAAACCTGTGAGCAACGCTGCCTTTTTTAATATCTGTGATAACCAAACTTTCTTTTTTGGAACTTTTCTTGCTTGGAGCTGAAATAAATTGACAGAATGACATCATGTATAATAATATTTGGAACAAGTGAACAAGTAGAAAAAGGAGTTATTAAGACATATTTTATTGGATAAATTATTGGATACATGTAGAACTTTAATATTGTAATATTATTAGCAATTGAACAAGTAGAAAATGAGGCATTATAACATATTTAAATGGGATACATTTAGAACAGAACTTACCACTGACTGTTAATCCTAAACCTCCAATACGCTTGGCCAACTTGACAATAAATGTACCAGAACTGGCGTAAACAGATTCTGTAAAGACAATTCATAAGGTCACATTTGACAAAATATTGAAGAAAGCCCTCTGATATTGCATTGAAGATCCTACTGTAAACATAACTAGTTTGAATAGGTTTTGGAAAAAGCTTAGCACTTTCTAATAGTAGAAAGAAAAATAAACCACTCAAAGCTGACATAACACAATTTAAATATTTGAATGTTGTGTACCTGTGACATCAAACTCGATCTCGAGAACACAATATGGTTTAGCATCTTTCAGTAACTGGTTGACCTCTTCAATGGATCTCTCCACTAGTTCCTGACCATTCACCGACAGTATTCTATCTCCTACCTGGATCAGACCACACCTGATCAAATTGTCACATACAATTAAAATTAGTAAATTGTAAATTGGAATGCTCTGTAATTATAGTTCTTTGAGACACCTATCTTTTTTATTTTTACCACAGTTTGACATACTTTTTATTATTGTCAACTTTTTCAATATAAGACGAAAAAAACATCAAATCAAGACGTCAGCAAATATCACAGGTAGTGATTAGGGGGTTTAAAATACCTTTCAGCCACACTTTTTGGTTCAATATGAGCAATAGTTGGTGGTTCTGTTAATATTGCTGTAGAGAAAACTCCGCTTTCTAAGGATATACCCAGCCCTCGGGTATCTGGGTAGAGAATGACCTCTGTGACCTCTGAGTGACAAATCTGATTGGTTGGGGTCACCATTGAGCAAACAGAGGCAACTGATACTAAAAATAAAATAAAAAACACAAAAAAACGTGTTCAAGCTCGAGTCCATTATTCTTGTGATGCACAGACAAATTACAGTTTATTATGGTTGTTAATTATGATATACACTTCTAAAAATGGATCACACTGGCACAGGGATGTCGATTAATGAAAACAGATGAATCATCTTTTGTTCTAGATCAATTATAGATAGAATTTACGAATAATTTTATTTGTCATCTGATATACAATTGGTAATTTTATGTCAATTGAACTCACAAGATCCAATAGATGGTTGGGGTCTATCAGATTTTAACCATGGGTTCCGCCGAGCTGTCCTTCCTATTGTTCCAGTTGAACTCATCGAGTTATACCCAAGGAAGTGAGGCAATGTGTTAAAGTTTTGAGAGGATGGGGGACCGCCATTACCCATTGAAGATAAGACAGGTGAGGAAGAAGAGGCAGGTAATACAGGAACTAAAGCTTAAAATCAAACACATGTAAGACCTGGATTACTAATAGCATAACCATAAAAAGAAACTCAATTTAAAAAGCTGTGAAACCATTCTTATAAACATGACAGAAAGTAAAACCTGAAATTTACAGATTGTTTTAAGTTGTGCTACTTATAGTAGTTTGATTAATTTATTTTGTAAGCCATTATCAAGTGAATTTCCAGCGGAGTCCTTTTTAATTGCAAGCCACCATTTACACAGATTTCAGAATGTTCTGCTCACAATTTTCTGTTACCTTTTCTCATCATTTGATCTCGATGTGATTTTTGTTGAATATGAAACAGAGGTAAAATTTCTAGTTTGACCAGATCTTCTGATGTTGATCTCAGTAACTGGTTAGCCTCAGCTACTGACATGTGCTCTACTGTGGCGCCATCTATTGACAAAATATGGTCACCTAAGTGGAGAGCACCACATCTGAAACAAAAATTATTTACTGATAATGTGATTGAATATATGGAAGTTTTATATGCTTTCAGCTAGTCCCCTCTTCTACAAGAATTCGAAGAAGTTATATGAATTTGATTTCAGCCTTATTGTGCGGCTGGTGTATTTTTGATTTGGCTTACCTATCTGCCACACTGGCTGGTTTAATACTTTCCACACACACAAATCTCTTATTCTGATTTAGCCCCTGTGTTAGCGTAATCCCCAGGGAGCTTCCTGGCTCCTTGTCTATCTCAACTAATAATGGGCCAGTAGCATTCTGAACTGCATCTAAACAGAAATAAAGAGACAGTTAATCAAAAGATGTGTTATCTAGGTTTGTTAAATGTTTTATCCACTTCACAAAAAAAGACATTAGTTTGTTTTATTCTATAGAGCTAGACATACGGTTTTGAAAAGAGCAAAAAGTTAATGAATAATTTCAGGGTGAAAAAAAGCACTCACTCATAACTGACACATCATACTCAAAAAGAAAGGTAGCTTCTCCATCACATTGACTCAGCAGGATCATGGCCTCTGATAGGCTGAGGTGTGTCACCTGGTACCCATTCACTGCAAGAATTCTGTCGCCCTCTTGAAGTGAGCCCTCTCTGAGAATAATAAACAGGTATGATAACTGTCATATTCATGAGTTTGGCAAAACAAAGAGTTAAATAATTAAAAATTGGTTTTAGGAAACAAGGAATTGAAAAGTAGTAAATACCTAGTATTTGAAATATTGAAAAAAAAATGACCGCTAACAATTCAACTTTTAAGGAAACAAGAAAAGAAATAAATAATTTATTACCTAATGTTTATATGTTTATTTTATCTATTATTACCTGTCTGTAGAGCTTCCAGGACGAATATGTGTAATAGTGAGAGGTCTGGATTTAATTCCATCACAAGATAGTCCACCGCGCAATGTAAACCCAAACCCTGAACCTTCCTTCTCTAAACTGATCTCCAAATGTTTACATTGTACAGAGAAACCCTGATCGCCTAAAACAAGGACAGGAAAAACACATTTTTAATAACTCATGGGTTATGTAAATTATGAAACATAGACAATCTCAATCACGGTCATTAACACCCAGCAGGTGAACACTACTGTCTTGCCAACCCAAGCTGTCTGTCTGACAGCGAGCAACACACCTATTGTCTGGGTATATATTTAACTGAATCAATAGAATATCAAACAGACCCTATAAAATCACAGAAGGAAACAGAGAGATGCCAGGAAATATCAAATCAGAGAATACATTTACCTTACGGTTTCCAGAACAATACAGTCTAAAGTTTGTGAGTATCCAATGCAATTAAAATTCACAGATGCTTGAAAGATGGCTTTAAGTTCAAAGATTTACATATTGAATACACTACATGTACTTTAAATCAGGCAATAAGGAGAATCCAGCTAGTCCATGCACTGAAGGAGTGGAACCAAAAACATTTTATTCCAAAATTAATCTTGACAAAATTCAAAAAACTGTTCTCATTCCTGGCATTCCATCTGTGTTGACATGAGTTCAAATTAGCACTATGAAATGCTTGGAATGATAACATCGCTGCAACATTACAAGTGTCCAGTTTTCATGTCTACCATTCCCTATAATTCTCTTCCTGGTATTTGGTGTGTGCTTGTTTAAACTGAAATTAGCACTATCAGATGCTAGGGAGAGCAACTCAAGCTCCAACAAAACACTCATGTCAGAAGAGGGTTTTTTCTTCAATATTACAGAAAGAACTAACATCTACCTGCATCTAAGATTTAATTCAAAGTTCTAGTCTTCCTTATTCTTGGTATGTGGTTGCAATTACAATGGTTAGCACCATCAGATGCTACATCTGATACAATTCTCTACAATTCTCTTCATGGTATTTGGTGTGTGCTCAATTAACTGCTAGTGCTACTCCATGTACTGGACCAAGTAGAACCAAAAACTTTTAATTACAAGATCAGTCGCAACAATTTGCAACACAGTTCTCATTCTTGGTATTCCATTTGTGTTGATGTGACTTTAAACAGACATTTACACTTTCAGATGCTAGACAGAGCAATAATTTCAATAGACAATTTTCTTTCTTCAACCTGCAAAAGCAATTATCTTTTACCTGGTCCTAAGCTCTAGTCTTCATTGTAGGCCTATTTGGCAAATGTTTGGATTAATGAAGGAAAGCCCTATCAGATGCTAGGGAGACTTAATCAAATTCATATTTTATCCCAGTACAGCAATATTGTGCAACCTTTCCATATTACTCTCCATTCTTTTCATTTTATGTATGTTTATACTAAATTATATTGCCACTATTATAAAAAATAATTTCAGTTAAATTTTACCAGCGTCCAATTTTCTCTTTTACTAGTTACAGCTAGATCTTGTTTAAATTCAGTGTGGCCTTACTTCCTCACGGCACTATGAGAAAAGCAGGTCTAAATTAATCCTAAAAAGCACTGTGAAAGGTTTGGCAAACTGACATATTGGGAAAATATTTAACAACTTTCTCTTTTTTTCCCCATGCTAGAAAAGCAGAATCTAACCATTCCATAAATTTTTGTTCTACCTGTATGGGTCATTGTGTGTATAAAGAGCTTTAGATAAGAAGGATGAAATTAACCCTTAAAAAGTGTCAGAGTTTCATTTTTTCATATCCCTTAAATTGAATTGTTAGTTTTTCATATGTGCTTACAATGATGAAAATAAGCCATGACAAATTGCATTGTTTTTGTTCAGTGACCTTCAGTGACATTGCCTTAGCAAAATCAGATGTTATTAAGAGCAATAGAATCTTACAGTAAATATCACCAAATTTAATTAACCTTTTTCCATTGTGAAACTTACAAGACCCTTCCTTGCGTTTCATTCATTCACATTAAATAAAACACAGTTTATGTTATAAGTTCTAGCTGTTTCTACTAGTGTGCTAGATCACAGCTATGGTTTTGTTATAAAATTCTTTTTTAATCTAGTTGAGTACCAACTTTCCTTGAGAACATCTATAAGCTCCAAAATCTCTTACTTTTCATCAAAAAGTCTTTTTCAGTGTTTGGTATCCTATCAAAACAAGATGCTGGGGAGAGCTATGCAGGCTACAAAATCACAACACTTGATTTACCAATCATTTTAGGATCATTTAAGGATCTTTTTACAATATTTTATTTATGTAAGCTCGAATGTTTTCAGTGTCAATCAACCCTCCATCACTCAAAACCATTTACAGCTCTGAAAATATTCACATGTTTCAATAATATCAAAGAATTCATACCTGAATCTGGTAATTCGTATTCCACTTCTAAGACAAGTCGATCTCCTGCGTTCTTCAGAAGGTTGACAATTTCCTCATGTTTTAAATTTGCAGTCCGTATACCATTCACTGCTATAATGTTATCTCCCACTTGTAAGGCATCACTTCTGGTAATCCAAAAGAAAAGTAAAATACACTTTTTTAAAATGTCTAATTAAACATATAAAAACACTAATGTCATTGCTGAAGTTGTAGCTAGCAGATTTGTTTGTTTGCTTGCTTGATTGGGGTTTCACGTCATACTCAAGGATATTTCACTTATATGACAACAGATTGTCCCCCTCATACTGCTCCTTCCATAATTACGGTGGAAAAATGGGAGGAAACCTTGTAAAAACCACCCCTTCAATTGCCGGAGCCACATTATGTGACTCATTCATATATCTGATGGTTGACAAACAGACTCGATCCCGTAATGGTAAATCAAAGTAGAATTAGTAAGCGCACACGCTACCACTAAGCAACAGCCGTGGGCTCAAAGCTAAAGGAAGATCACAAAGAAGTGCAAACCAGCTGCCACAAAGGGCAGAGGGTCCTATTTCTAGATGCAAGTTAATATAATATTAATAACTGATCAGAAACATGAATACACAGCAATCTTCATTCACTTTGTATGTATCCCAAACTGCTGGATTATTTCAAAAGTAGTACTGACAAAGAGGGTGACTGCATTAAAACTGTTCTTTGTGATTAACTAGAACAAATCTCAACATAACAGCATAAACGTATTAACAAGCTTTGACACCAATTGTTCATTGCTTTATAAAGAGGAATACAATCAAACTGTTTCCATATGTCTCACTCAGAAAGCACAATATCTTGAGATTCTCAATGCATTGCTCCCTAACTGAACCCGGGACATAATTGTTGGTTGCGCATTACGTAATATATCATGGTATATTAATGTCTATCAATAAAACATATCATTACATCCATACATTCTTAAATGCTTTGTTCAATGAAGACCTATGTCTCAATGGTGTTCTCTTTAAGAATGTCTTTCCCAAAAGATATCTTGATAGTCTTCTTTCTTACCTTTTGCTTTTTATTATAAACCAAGATGGCGGACATGTGCCCTAAGGAGACACTTGACTGATACTGAAACCTGGTGAATTCTCTTTAAAAAAATGGCAAGTACATGAAGGTAGATATCCTAATAAGAGAGATATTCAAGGAGTTGATAGAGATGTCTCAAGGGAGAGGATGGTGTGGGGTATAGAAGGGAGTGTCCAGAGGGAAACTGTTCCAGGTGGATTTCATAGAATGTACACACATGAATTAGAAACTAAATATCATAGTTATCCTTCATAGTTACCTGTCAGCAATTCCACCCGCTCTGATATTAGCTACATGAGGCCTTTGACCTTTGTCCACACCACCTGATAATGTAGAAAGAAGCACACACTGGGGTTTAAATATCTGTAATATCATACAGCAAATCACCAGACCTGTGGTAAATGCATATATTAGTTAAAATAAAAAAAAACTATTTTTGTTTGATGTAGAATCTTGCTCATGAGTTATTTTTTTTTTTTGCAGTACTTCGGAGCCTTTACTAATACACAAAGATTATAATGATGAGGTTACCTAAGACTGCTATAATATTTTATGTCCAGAAATTGTTCCCTCAAGACTGAAGACATAATCAACTGAATACAAAATCATACAAATAAATTGACTTCTGTTAAACACTGTGTTCAAGGGTATTTCCTAACAGGGTAATGATGTTCTCTAACTCGATTAAAAAAAGCCAATATAACCATACCATAAAATATTACCTGATTTGCCTCTCATGGAATGAATTATTCCTCAAGAGCTTCATATCACATAAAAAATTATTAGAGGACTGTTTTTGTACCTTTGTTCATGAGATAAAAACTTTTTTCGTTTTATTTTCTCTTCAGAATATGTTCGAGTACCTGAAATGGTGAGTCCTAGTCCACATCCTTCTTGCTTTACAAGTTCAACCAATGCCACACCTTTTCTCTCCTCTGTAGTAGAAAAACAATAGGACGAACCAAAACATACATTTTTGTTCTTAGGCCATGTAAATTTTATTAAATATAAATATGATCATGTGATAATTAACAGGAGGGCTTGATTTGTTTGATAAGGATTTAAACCTGACTTCAGGTCAGTTCACTCACATTACTGAGTGACAGCCAAAGGAGTGATGGAAACCACCCTCAAGAACATTGGCAACAAAAAAGACATCGCAGGACAAAAATAGGACAATCAAAAGACAATACAATAACATCACAAACAGATCGCATTCATGTTGCCCCTAAGCTCCTTGAGCACCAGGACAAGAGAAGTCTCCCTTTCAACCCTCTGCTCTGCCAGGAGAGAGGGCTTGTTTATGTTGTAATGTTCTCTACAAGAATCCTTTAAGACAAAATATACTGAATCCTTTAACACAAACTAGCATGCTCTAATGACTTATAACAGGCCAATGCCAAGAACAAATAGTTAAAATTTAGGAAGTTATTTTAAGGAAAACAAACTTGTAGACAGAGTGAATTATTTTGTAGAAAGTCTGTTCTGCTTCTACAATCCCTTGACCTTGAATGATATACTCAACAACAGGTTCACTTCTACCTGATAAAGTTATCTAGTTCCTCACAACTGAGTTTCCAAAAATGTTCATTTTTGACATCTTGCCAAGTATGTCAACCACAAAACACTTTTCTTGCTGAACATACTGTCCTTATAATTACTAAATGGACCTACTTGCCATATTGTTATCATAAGGCTGTGACTAAGCGTCTATACACAAATTTATTACATAATCTGGTGAGTCCACATGTACCTGGTATTCCCAAAAGTCTGTCCTGCTTAAAAGACCGACTTTGGTAGAGTACTGTTTGTTTTTAGGTTTTGCCTCATACCCACATTCTGGGTAAATTGTCAAATATCTCACAAACAAAAAGTGTAAAATCACAAATTCTCTCCAAATCCTATATAAGGACCATACATTATTTTCAAAATTTCTCCCTAGACATTAGATTTCACTGGATCTATGGTTCATGATTTCTCGGGTGTTATACATGAATAATCATTCCTATTGCAATGCCCCAACACAATGCATGACGATATCCACCCTAAAATTCCAGACAAAAAAAGACACAGTTAATCATTGACTGGTAAAGAATTACTAATTTGGTAAAGTGTGCACATTTACACAGCACCACATCATAACTAATTGGCTTTGGGTGCCCATTTAATAGCTCAGAGATCTTCAGGACAACGAAAGGTTAGATAACTTACAACAAACCATGTCACTTACCATCAATTTCTTGTCTGGATGATACTTCGGCACAGGCTCCTTCCCCTGATCTCCGGTATTCTACAGACTCTAAAACAGAAACAGATTGATTAGAGATTAGTTGGGCATGACGTAAGGCTCACCACAAAGCTGTTACCAGAGTTTCTGTATTATGTATGGCCAGGTAGATTGCACGTTAGTCAGGCAGGGATAGAAGCACATCACCTTTGACCACCGCTTACCTGATGTCAAACACTTTGAAAAGCTCAATGTGAACCATAAAATACTGAAATTGCTTAAGTTGTACGGTTGGAAACCAAATTCATTGCGTAAAACCTGATTCCCCTTGCTGAACTGTACAGGAAAATAATGAATTTGTTGCTAGGCAAAATGTTGAATTTGTTGGGAAAAAAATAAAATCAATGTATAAATGAAGGGCAATGTCTGTTGTGCAAATCATAATAATGTTTACGTCAGAATGTTTAAACAAAATAACCCTTAACGCAGTTTATCAGTAATACCTCTGCCATATCGTGTGATACACTTTTGGCATACGACATAGCTTCTGGCATTTCCAGGATTATTCTGACCAATGAAAATAAAGCATGGTTTGGCAGAGGTACATTTAGCAAACATCTTAAGCTCCTGTCACTGGATTTTGGATAATTTATGGCTTGGATAAAAAAACACCATTTGGTTTTTGTTGTTTGATAATCTTCAAACTTTCAATGTTCTGTGATACACTGTTAGTAAGAGAAATTTTTTACAATGATTCATGGGGGCTACTTAGTGAATTTTGATCTCCACGTTGTTCAGCAATTGATATGTGAAAAACATTGTTGTGCTGCTGATAAAGGATCTATATTTACTTTCAGTTTCAAAACTGGACAGTCTTGAAGCAGTGACAGAGCATACATATATCTAAAGCCTGAACGTATCCAACTTTATTAATGTGGCAAGCGTTTACAAGTTTGTTTTTTTAATTTACAGTTCCTTTTTGTTATAATTTGTCGGACTTATTAACCAAAGTGTTTGTAATGGTAGAAGGTGAAAACAAATTGTGAGAGAATACCATTTTTTTTCTTTACCTGGCAGAATATATATTTTTTTATATTTCAAATAAATCATTATAAAATCTATTTGACCTAAATATATTTTGGGGTTATAAAAATTACAAATTACTAATACCAACCCGTTTTTGTTCGGAATTCTTCCAAGATTTATAATACATGTATTGTCAGTCAGTACATGCAAATACCTGTACTTAACTGGTAATTTAAGTTGTATCAAAATATGTTTTATGAGTTTTGACAATTGACAAACATTCCCCCAAAATAATTTTGTAAAAAGAACATAACCTTAGATTCATGCATTTTCAGTAATCTTTACATTAAATTTTCATGGTTGTCAAAAAATATTATAACTCAATTAACATGCGGACTATGGGGGTACAGATTATTCAAAAACTCAATCTGACCAAGAAACAAAAAAGAATTCTAAAACAAACAGAGATTTCAGTTGTCAAGATTTTGACTTCTATTATATCCCTGTCAGGGCGTCTGTTACTCAGAAGAAAACAATTAATGTATCATATCACTTTCCAGATTGATAAACATATGAGAAAAAACAGAAGTACAATGTTTGGATAAGAAAGAGTATAACTCTGTATTTTCTAAACATTTGTTTGTTTGTTTGATTGACAGTTGTATCAATTGTGAAGCAAATCAAGCACATCAGCTAGAGTTACTTCCCTTTTTTATTTTTCATCCCCTTGTTTTGTAATTGTTTCAATCAAGGATAATTAAATAGAAATTCTGTTTTAAGCACAAAAACATTCTTTATCTCGGCATCAATTATTTGGCAAGAACTTGGAGTATTTTGTACAAATTGAGTACAATTCAGGGCTTCCATGCAAGGGTAACAAACACAGCGTTCTCTTTATGTGGATATTTACTTTTTTCATGTAAATACAGCTACAACTAGATTGGAAGGAAATAGCCCCAGCAAAGAACTGTACATCTAGCATCAGAAATTTCATGTTTTATTTTAATAAAAAAAATCTGGATGCTACTTCAGAAAGGCAGCCCCCCATAACTTTCTGTTTTTGTCAGATTCGTTAAGAGAAAACAAACCTACAAAATGCGTGTTGTGATCTAGACAGGATGTAGCCGGAGCATACACCCCTTGCCAGACTCTCCTTTAACCAGACTGTAAACCACAGGGAAACGTTAACAGGCCAGTTAGATACACGTTGTCACCCACTGTTTAGAAATCAAATCTGATGTATTAAACATGTAAAGTATATGTGTAATTTATCAGTGGTTCTGGCTAGGTGTTCCTGGAATTGCTAGATGAGGTCAGATCCATGGGGGTTGAATTTCAAAAACAGTGGCTCTGACTGCAGAATAACACATCACATTCTGGGATACTATATCTTGCCTTGTTAAACAATTTTAAAAGTGCATGTGTGGGTTAAGCTTCAAAATTTGAAATGGCATTTGACATTCACAAACAGCTGAGCCTTCATTTAATGCATGTTAAATGTCTCAACTGTAATAATGCAGTCTGATGGTTAAGATTGATGAAGACATTTAGTAATTTACAAGCAGTCTAAGTCCCGTATTATGTTAGCACTGTAGGATGAACTTATTCAGGTTTTTCAATTTCGAAATGGCCATAATTCTCAGTAACAAACATGAAACTTGGAGCTAATCATTAGAAAGCTACCTGCTGACCTTCAATTCAATTCCTGTAAACATGACAAACTTATGAAAAGGGGAAAAGTCTCACATTGTTTCCTCCAACAGAAGCTCAGGTTTTTTTCCAATGGTTATTATAGAAAGAGACAATGTGGTATGTTCAATATCGTTTTTTTTCCACACATTGTCCACTTTGCACTCAGCCTTACTTAAAAATGGTGGAAACACAAAGCTTCTCAGTAGAAAGCTGCATGTACAACATCTATTCAATTCTCTGGATTATTAAATGTGGTGGAAAACTGGATTTGTTTGTTTGTTTGTTTGATTGGTGTTTCAGGTTGTACTCAACGGTATTTCACTTATGACCACCGACTGTCAACTTCACACAGCTCCTTGCCCTATTACAGTTGAAAACCGAGAGGAAACTTCGTAAAAACCGCCACCGGATTTGCCCGAGCCGAATCGTGTGACTCACTCATATACCTGAGGGTCGACAGGCGGACTCAATCGTGGAAAACTGGAAAGAAACCTCATGAAACAATACACATACAATTGTGTCACCATGGGGACCAAAAGCGGACTGGGAAACCGGAACCTATGAGCGGTAAATCCAGGAATGATCAGTAGATGAACACAAAACCACTGAGTCACCGACACAATAACTTTTTATTAAATTCCATTGGTTTGGATCGGTTTGATTGCAGTTTGTTGTCATACTCTAGGTATTTGATTTACGTGACAAAGTATTGGTCAGTTTTAATGCAACGGAAGGAAACCTCATAAAACCCACTCCCACGATTACAGAAGTTCCCTATTATACCAGAGGTTGACAAGGGGTCATGGCCACGGGCCTTGTGGTTTGGTTTGTTTGTTTGATTGGGGTTTAACGTCATACTGAGGGGTATTTCACTTATATGATGACAGATTGTCCACTTCACATGGCACCTTGCCTTATTACGGTGGAAAACCCGGAGAAAATCTCGTAAAAACCACCCCCACAATGGCCGGAGTCACACGGTGTGACTAGCTCATATACCAGATGGTCGACAGGCAGACTCGACCCCGTGAAGGGTACATCGAAGAAGGATTATTAAGAGCACACGCTACCACTAAGGCACGGCCACGGGCCCCTTTTCCTTGTGGTTTGGAATAGTAGTTATTTTTAATTCTACTTAATGATGTTTATACTAATTAATGAAGGTATCTTTTTGTTGGTAGGGCCATGGACACCAGTTTATCAAATAGCTTAGTTAGTAAAGTAACATCTTCCTTAGGCAAGTGTGATGTCCCCACGAAGTTCTGTCATAAGCCTTGCCACACTTACCCTGTTGCGGCGGTCAGACAAAGATCAAAGCAAATTGAAAAAAACGAAGAAGCCAATCAAATACATCAGCCACTTTTCAA
>JAQQZZ010087957.1:0-18151 GCA_030265115.1 Mopalia vespertina
CCCCCCCCCCCCCCCCCCGTGGGGCATGCTCAACTATCACATGTATGCTATTTATTTGTAAACCTTGTTCTGCGGATAATCTCTTAAGAATAGACTATGTAGGTATGTCATAGTTAGTATAAGACAGTATGATTTAGAGTAATGACTGATTTTTGTGTCTTTTCGAAAGTGAATATTAACAGTATTTCTGTCAGGGAATCAAACCCACCACCCTCAGAGTTAAGCACCGAATCGCCAGCAGTAAATACCGACCCCCTGGACCACTCACCCATCCGCGCTTCTACAGAAGGGTGGTGGGTTCGATTCTTGATCGGGTTTCAAACTGCACAGTTGTCCGAACTAGAATCTCTTCAAATTAAGAAAGTGTTATCTAATAAAGTAACGAAAATACAGTTTAAAATAGGAACAGCGGCATTTTAAACCGTTTACGAGTTAATTAAGTGATATGGCGCCGTGCTCAATGTCATTTCTCTCATTTAACCGCACAAGGAAATAGCCACATTAACACAATCAAGTGTTTTATTCTGTTGAAAATATACTGTTTTCCCTGTGTTACGTAAAGGCAGCATTATATGGATTGAAACATACTGCCCTAATAGACTGAGAGTTTGTTTATATTCTCTGTGCTTTGGATTGCGAAAGCGCTTCTACAGCAGATACACCGGCGTTCAATTCAACAATGTGACACGTGATCTAACCCGAGTTCGGCTGTAAATCCGATGCCATACGTATGTAGGAAAGGAGGTCTTTTTGGCTTCCTGCTATATTTCTTGGACGGCATAAGTGCAATAACATTTAGTACGGTGTAAAACACTAATGGCAGATATAATTCAAATGAAATCGCAATATGTTACATGCGCATGTACCATGCAGGTTGATCATGCTCTTCCGGAAGTGTTGTGAAGGTATGTCTTAATATGATAATCATTATGACGTAAACTGATTTCTTAGAACGTAACCCACCCACTAAATATTTAACCCCTTGTAAAGTTCCCTGTTATACAGTTTCACAAAATACTGTCTTTGAGTTAAATTTTAGACTGATGGAAAAGGGGAAAGGATGCAAATTTATGTTTGTTAGCAAAATTTTTACCGGTGCATTAAAAACAAATTTGTCCGCTCCCGTGTTGACAATAGTGTCCTTTAAATATGAAATGAAAGCCAAAAGACGTGCCTATAAAATAGTTAACACCCCGTCGTTTTAAATTAAACGTCACCAATGGTTTATCGTCAGATCATGTCCCATTGAAGTCTAAATCCGGTTTGTCTTTTCTGAATTTTTAAAAAATGTTCGTGCTGTTGTTGTTTTGTTATGCAGCCAACTTAAATTATGATTACAGCTGTTTTTCATCCCTGAGTGTTAAGTTTTTTCCAAAATAATTTGATGTATTAAAAGCATACACGTTATCAATTGAAGTGGTTTTCATTTAGCAATAGAGATATGACCATTTTTTCACTACAAAGGCTATTTTGTTTATATTAGAATGTCTCTTTTTATGGTTTTATGTCTAATGTGACCTATTTGTCTGTGATAACTGTATAAATTGTCGTTCATAAAAGCATGCTCGTTTTTATCCGGTAAAATGTTGTTCTACAACTCGGAATAGTTATAATATACATCACTGTAAGTAAAGTGAGTAATTCGATCATAATTTGTTCTAAAAATAACAACTCCAATAGAATGTCGGATTTAAACTACTAATAATAAAATTCAAGTTTTTAATACTCATAAAACTTGTATTCTTGTCAGAATTATTTTTGTTTGTTCAAAATACGGCCCCTCAAAACCCGAAAGCGATTGAGCCCATACATGGCGTAATTTAAATCACTACGACTAAAGATCCCAGCCTGTAAGCTCTGAAAGTGAAGGAGTGCGGATATGCTATCTACTTCCTGTGACTCATTCATATACCTGATGTAAACAAATGGACGATAAGCTGTGGAGTGTGCATGGAAGGAAGATCAGTAGTGCTACAAGTTAACCACTGAACGCCGGCCAGCGGCCTCTATAGGAAATGATATTAACACGTCTGGTTAAGGCTCAGAGACAATCGTAACGGCCTGTATACAGCACATGTGGAGATCTGAACAGCTAGAAGTATCGTCAGCAGTCCAATACAATTTACAGGAGGTCATAGAGAGGAGATTACCTGTAATTAAATGATCTACATTAATTTTAGTGTCGTATCTGTCTAGCCTGCTCAGCCATCCATCTGCAATAAGACAGGAAAGTAATCCAAATAGAGTGCTCTACTACGTTGAAACACTGATTTGAACAATGATAAAATAATGCTTAAACTGAACTGAAGACCCATCTTCTATATCCACCAACATTACTTCAGGCCTACAGACGCATTAACGATTTTTTACGCATTAGACAAAACTACATAACTTTAATTGATACACGGGCAAATGTCTTCATATAGTACTTCATACGGGACATCTCAAATTTATACTCCATTATCAGTTCAACACAACATATCGTCTTGGTCAGCTGGTCTGTTATATTGTACATAGTAAATCCTGATTATTACACATCAGTTATGGTACTGTTATACGACTCAGTCTAAATTCGATATCTCCCTTTGGGGTTGTTCGTTAATCCATGTTACCCAATGTTTCTTGTGCATGGGAATAACAGCTTAATCTCGAATAAAAGACTTGTGCGAATCTTATGGCAACTTTCTTAATTTCTCATTGTGTAAAATTAATTGTAGGCGGATACCAAATAAGACAAATCTAATATATTTTGTTTAGCTTGACCAAAACGTAAACATGTTCATATTTTAAGAAACAAATTAGTGGGTTGCAATATGAAAATTGTGCTGATGCAACAAGTCAGTGAAATAACATTATAGACAATAGCGGCTTCCATAGCAATATATAGGCCTGAATCATTTTCCATGAAGAAACCTATGCTAAACCAGTTAAAACGTCAACGAAGAGTCCGCTATGGGCGATGTGAAGGCAATGATGGATAATCTTTTTTTATAATGTATAATTCATGTTTGCGTATGAAAGTCGGTCCCGAAAAGTATAGTGATAAGAATATAAGTAAAGTTGTACTCAATGATATTTCACTGATGTGCAACATTGCATTGTGGTCTTAAGTGAAAAAACTGGATATGAACCTAGAAAAAGAACCCTCCGATATCACAGTCAGGGGTCCATCGTAAACCTCCGGTCGAAAGGTTGCATGGGAAATGTTTCAAATATGTGTGTTCTGCAATTTTCAGTAATACTCAACTACGCACAATTTCAATATTCAATTTTTTAGAAAGTCAATTCTTTGGATTTTCCAAAACAAATTTAAATACAAATTCTATAACTTTCTGCCTACATTTTGGGTACCTTTTTGCTATAACTTCCTGATCATACAACCAAGCTGCTCACACTTTCTAATACGTGTTTTTTAGTGTCCACCAAGCCTTGCCGTAGACATTGTATACGGTTGCTTGCAGTGTGCCAAGTGCAAGCGAGAATAGCTACATGTAAGGAGGTAGGCTATTGTGGCAAGTCGTTTTGTCACTTCTATCTTTATTCCATTCTAAAATATAATCGATTCTACTTCCTACGTCGAGACATTGACTCTAACATACACCCGGGCCATTTTGTTTTGCACTTCTTTTATTGGCTGATCTGTGGCAAACGTCGCCCCAAATATTGGCGGAAATTAAAGCGCGATGGCCTGAGATTGCAAACCTAACTATTTCACATATGTGAAAAGAATTTCACATACTAGTATATAAAATAAACCTTATTTTACATATGTACAAAATAATTCATATTATCAGAAATACCGCAAAACGTTTATTTTCTCGATGAATTAGACGTAGTAATGCTCACTACGGAATCGGTCGCACTTGTTGGCGTATGAAAGAAATGTTGTTTCCCTGATTTATTCTTCACCAGAAAATAACAAATGCTTTGCGAAACGCAGAGGGTGGTTATTTCTTCTGATCAGAAGGCGCAAATGTATTTCCGCCAAATAGAGGGTGTGAGGGAGAAGAATGTAACTGTTGTCTTGGATGCTTTTATTTAACATATCTACAAAAGAGTTCCAATCACCTATCTATTTTACATCAGTGAAAAAGATTTCCACATATGTAAAATAAACGTTTATTTTACATATGTCGAAGTCTTTTTCACTTTATGTCAAATAGTCTTTCGCTTAATGAAATTATTTTCAACATATGTAAAATAAATGTTTATTTCACAATGTGAAAATCTTTTCACACGTGAAATATGCCTTTTCACATACAGGAAAATCTTGATTACATATGTGAAATTCATTTTCACTGATATTGACATCTTTTTTACATGTGTAAAATAATATCACTTGTTTTACATATGTGATAAAGAATTCAATTTATGTATAATACTGGTAGAAGTGATAAAACGGCTTGCCATAGGCTGTGTTTGGACGGGTTTGGAAATACGCAACAATAGACTGTTTTATTGAAGAGTTCAATAGTTGGTTGTACATACAGCTTTTTGCGCCCTTGAAACAAAGCGTACATACGGTTGCTTTGCTGTAAAGGAGACATGAATGTAAACTCCTTTCATTCGCTAATAGTTAAGTCTTTAGCTGTCTAGTATCGCTTTAAGTGTCTCTGAGTTAACGACGGATGTTTTGTAGAGTGATAAATCAAACGTAACGTGTATTCCATTTTATCACAACATCCAAAAAGCCTGGATTTTGCTTTAAATTTTTTTTTTGGGGTAATACGTTAAATAAGGAATATAAGTATGTTGATGGTATTAACACACATATCTTGATAATTACGGAAGCCAGCTGGTGCCATACTGAGGCGATTTCATCAAAAGCGTATTTAGATAGTATCGTGCAAACGTTGTTATTTAGAACTAAAAATAATAAGATATCAGAAGATGTAAAGTTTAAAATAACATATTTGTTCATTTAAGTTGGCAACTAAATATATTTAAGACGTATGCGGTTGCCAACAACTTTTAAAAATGATGAGACAAATGTGTTGCTGACACCAATCACATTAAAATGTCAATACACAATTCGAGATTTGTGCTGAGAACAATAAAAAAAAGCTGTTTCCATACATCAGTCTACACCGAATAGGTATGTAAATCTTATTGTTTAATCTAGAGCTCATAGCAAAATGAACTAATGACCTTCCATTCGATTGGACAATTTGGTAACACCTGGCTTTGCGGGATTCAATCTTTATCTTAAAGCTATTAGAATTTTAACCTGATGCGAGAATTTGACTGGTGCTAATTCCAATAAAAAAACTGATTGTCATTATGGGAACTGTTATACATAATTATATTCCTTACTTTGCTAATACATAGACAACGATATTCTCTTATATAACTCTGGTGGTTCAGCGGACCTGGGGTTTTGTTGAGTTAGCACGGTATGAATACAAAACAGCTGGGGGCCATTCAGTCACGATTATATCTCTCTGGGATGTGTTAAACTTGCTGTCTGCAAGAACAATCTATTTCAGTCCTCTTTTGAATAGTATTAGAGAAAACAGGATATTTAATCCAGTTCTCAGGCATAACGTTCCAAAGATAAAATACATGAGCAATTAACATATGTTCGAATCAACGGGTACTCTAATTTAATGCAACACCCGTAAAACCCGAAGATAAGATTGGCCTTTTTCTATACCGTGCCCCACGGTACCAAATAATGGTTTCTAAGTGAAAGAGACGTCAGCTAAAGAGCCAATGTCTGTCCTTTATTATGTAACATATGATATTTGCTTCATCGGAAATCAAAATAATCTTCAAGCTGTTTACATTCCAACGAAATGCAAAAATAGTGCGAGACATATGGCCTTTTAGCCAGTTTCATTATAACATGTAATCATCAAAGCGACAACTCCAGCATCAAATTCTATTTTCTATCTTTACTAATAGGCAGACAGTTTTTTTTTTCTTATATAACACTTATGCGGATACGATGTTCTGGACGGTGTTGGTTCATAAAACAGCTGGGTACCGTGAAGTCAAGATCATATCACTTTCAAGTGCTACCGTGTTTAACAGATTGAAGCAGCCAGGATTCTTTCACAAATGTTTTCCCCCTGATTCTTATTTACACTTCATAGTCGTGCGTGGTTTGGTCGACAACTAACATACTGTCTCCACCATAAACGTTGACAACAAAATCAAACTATTTTGTTTTACCTCTTGTCAAATTGTTTTGTCCGATTGGTCGAAAACACGTCAGGCGGCATTAAACAAAACTTAATATCGCATGATTTCTGTTGAGGCCGTACAAAATAGTAATGTTGCCCACTGGACCGTGGAATATTAAATATTATTTTTCCGCTCACGTGGTATTGTTCTCCAATAGAGCTGACGTCTACCCCGCCAAGCGAAAGTGTTTTCTTGTAAAGCAAGGTGGTCCTGTTCCATAGTCAGTTACAGTGTGAGTCTGTATATAGCTGATTTTTACCACTGATAAATCCGTCCCTAACACTGGATCTAATACATTCGGTAAAACTAAACAAGTATTGCATATGTAGGAATGGAACATCAGGATTTGTCAGCTTTCGACAATTGAGGATAAACTCGCTCTCTTTGTAATCAAATGTTTCTAAATGACAAATCACGATGTTCCATTCGCAAATTCCCAGGGGTAAAATAAATGCAAAATATTTATATATTTGTTAAATTAGTATTTAAAAGCTGTAGCCCTTCAAAAAAAGACAGAGATGTAGTTTGGCTTTTGTGAGCGCTATCAAGCTCTTCTGGTCAAGTTTCACAGCGGCTTTGGAACTACAAGAAAAGTTGACAAATTTCCATGTAAATAAGTTTTGCATCATGAAACTTATTTGTTAGATTTGGGTTTTACGCTGTAGTTAAAGTTATTTCACTTATATGACGGCGTGCTGACCCTAATGGTTGAAAGACAGCCCAACCCCTTCCCCCTCCCCTCCACAGACGTCATTAGCAATCGTCAGACGTCACACACTGATTTTCTTTTTGTTACCTGTAGGATTTGAGAGACCCAGAACACCATGCAGGGATTGCTCTCTAACTGCCAGCTCCTTATTCACATTTATACATTATTTGTCAAGCGAGACTGTATATGTCGCTCATAATTCTTTCACCTATATAATGTTATGGGATTTGGTTGCCTTTAGTATTCGCATGACTTGGATGTTTAATCTCTATCCATGCAGGATTAAAGGATTAATTAGGGAACCGATTTCGGAAAAGGATGGAACAAAAGCTAAAAAGGAAAGTAATTTATACTGTTTGTGCTTTACCTGACATACTGAATATTTGGTTAGATAAAAAATAACTAAATTTCCCGTAATTTAAAATCATCTATAGACAAGATTTAAACACGAGCAACCGTATTATATTTTAAGACATGGAACAACATTCCTTTCCGATCAGCTAATGCCATAATAATGTACAGTCTTATTTGGTGTCACAAAAGTGCCGCATGGGAAATAAGAGAGTTGTTTAGCCGTTCACAAATAAAATATTAAATCGCAGTCTGTTTTTTTTTTTGGGAGGGGTAAAATACCAAACTCGAATGAGACTTGGGCTGTCAATTGCCCACTGGTGTTTTGTTTTTCAGAATGTCTGCCAATACTGATTACCATCTTTGAAATGGCGCCATCTCGTTTATTCTAGTCATTTACCTAATTCAGCTAAAGCAAAGGTGTCGAATTTAGTTGTTGATTCTGCAGAAACGACTGCCCGAAACACCACAGGGTGTCAGTTAATGGCTGACTGGTTGGTTAATGAAATTCACGTTTTAAGAAGGCTTCGAATAACGCTCGAAATTAGTTGTGGAACATAACGTGCTTTAGGCATAACAATTTAATCACTGAAATTATGTCTCTTTTCCAAAAAGGCCATCTCTCATAACAAGAAGAGTAGAGTGTTCAAAGTTGAATATATCTACACACCACGACACCAGAATTGTGAAGACCCATATTGGTTGGATTGAGAGATTTGGGGATTCAGTGTACTGGCATTTCTTTGCCGTTTATTATGTGCCTTTTTAATTCATCATTTTTTAAAAATTAATTTAGTGTTTTATGTTGTACTTAAGTCAGACATGCATGCATATGTCATTTTAAACTCACAAACATTGACAAATTGGATGAAGGATTTGGGGATTATGCTTAACTTCAATTGTCTGGTTTTTTTTACCTTTCTGCAAATCTTACACAGACATCTCGTCACTAGGAGAGAGTTATACTCGAAGCTACTCTCTGAACACAGACATAGCTCGATTGCGAGATTGTTAATAACCTGTTAATTATTCGCTCTTGGTACATGTTTTTTTAATTTTATTTATCGCTGGAAGAAAACTGAGTACAAACCAGAAACCCACGACATTCCGCTGCTTGCTTGCATACCAAGCCACTTTACTAGAACATAGCTACATTTTGAACACAGTTTAAAGTATCAACCATCCGACTGAGGACTGGTCATTTACATATATACGTCAATTGACACATTTTCGGATATAAATATTTTTTGTGGTTTATGGAGGTTTAATGTCGGACTTAAGGTTATTTCAGTCTTTTGATCAGATAGGACAACCCCCAGGGGCAGTGCAGAGAAATGTAGGTCGATTTCTGTTTGGTCTTTAGGGTCGAGTACACGAAATTACTGTCATTCTACTATAGAGTACGATTTAAATAAAGCGAAATATATATAGTCAATATGAGCTGTCCATCATTCTTTGTCCCCATACTCTGGTAAGTAACTTAAACCCAAATCATTCCGAAGACGGCCTTCTAAGTCTATATCAGGTAATCGCAAATGATTGTTTTTAATGTTGAATGCGTCTAGACAACACAGGATCAGAATTTGATGTTCAGGAACTGTTTATATGGATCAGGCTATTTTGGAATTCAGTGTACCCCAACAGACATTTCAGGGCTTATTATTAATAAATGAAGATTTCGCCAATTCCCGACAATCACAGTTAATTTAATATTTGTTTTATTTTGATTTAGCGCTGTTGTTTTAATTTATTTATTTAAAATGCTCAAAAATGATTTATGGATTAAGTTAGTTCGTCAATTGTCCGCTAGGTTTTTGTCCATGTTGTGGTTTATACCGATATTTCCTTTAACGAACTGATTTTTTTTTGTCCTCAATAGGCTATAACATAGCTCAAAACAAACTTGACCTGGTAATGGATTAACAGTGCTTTTAGTTACAGGCTATGCTAGTCTACGTCAACAAAAAGATATGTGGAATGTACAGGTTTCATTTCTCAACACAAGTGCATTCCAATTCGGTTTTCTGATAATAATTCTTAACAAAATAATATATCTAATCTAACCAAGATGGGATAATTTAAAAGGGGTGAGACAAAATATCAGGATAATGGAATATGGAAAGACCTACCTGTTGGTGGCAGATCGGAAATCGAAGATGGCGTCGTCGGTGTGAACAGTTTCCAAGAACCCTCCCCATTTAAATAATCTAGCTAGCTGATTCTTCTGTACGCTAATAAAGGGCTGACTATAAACAAGGAAGTGGACCCAGTGCCATTTGAATAGTCAGCGACAGTTTAGCCCCCAACTCCCAACTTCTTGACGAATCGCATAGTTTCCGGTCAGAATTGAACTGTGAAATCTAAACGTAGTCAGGACAGACGAGGGTTATCGTCTGAAACTGTCAATAGCGGAACACAACATCATCGCTGATAGTCTTTATGTTGCCAATACTATCCGGATAAATAGATGGTTAACAGTGTTGTGGGCAAAAGTATGGGGAAAAGCAGCTGTAGCAAGTCTTCTCTTGGAACAGAGTCTGGTACATTTGTTTAAAAAGATATTGTTCGACGGAATTAGGAAGTTTAAATAGACGGGGAAAAAAAAAACACTGCCGATGTTCGTATCGGAGCCTGGTCAATCCGGTAGCAAACGTGTGATTCTTCTTCAGAAAGTTCCCGTTAGATGAAACAGCGGACATCCTAAAGTCAGATAAAAATACTCCCAAAAAGTCTCTCTCAACGGGATTCCCAGAAGACTCATTTTAGCTGTCAACTAACGTTGTATTTTGGACATTGGCTTCATACTACGGAGAGGTCAACTCAATATACTTTAACAGACATCGATCATTACAATCTAATGTAATTAAGGTTTTGGCCGTAGTTAACTAATGGTCTATCATCCTTAAAACATATATTACAATAAGGCGAAAGCTCATTCGACAGGTGGTTTTGTTAACATCTATTGGAAGCGGATACCTGATTAGTAATTATGTACAGTAAATCTCGGACACTTTCAGTTTCAGTGCAAGTTTAATAATGTCGGTACGCCCCATCTGATGTGCTCAGTTTGTATCGACATGTCTGGATGTGAACATTCTGTGCAGGCGTACACCAAGGTCCCTACTTTCGAGACATGTCTATTGTGATCCTATTTCGTAATCGTTTAGTTGCTGTGTATTATATATTTGCGTACACTCCACTTTCTGTATCATTCAATGTTACATACGATTATAAACCTTTCCAATCGTTTTACCTTAATTACTCATTAATCATTCTTTCATTCCAGACTACGTTATCTTTCAATCTATGCACACTTCGATATATGTTTGGTCAAATGCTGGAGTGTGACCTATATAGCCACCGAGCCAGGGGTCATTTTAGCACATAGATAACGACACAGGCCTAATGAGTACGTATTTATGTGTAAATAAAATGATTTCTGTAATCTTATAGTGAAATGTGTATATTTTATTTTAGTAAATTTGTTATCAACTATGTTCCCCTGATTATTCACATGATACAAATACTTGATACAAATGTATGAGTAATGAAAGTGTTGCGACGTCGACAGTGTTTCCTCCACCCAGTATTGGGCTAAGACGCTACCATATAAGTGAAGTAACATTAAGTACAGAGTAAAACCGCAATCAATACAATAAAAACATACATTTGTTAGGACCAGATTTTCAGAAAAAATAAAACAATAAAACACATTTGTGGATTATATCTCAACACTCGTTTATTGACCCCGTGTCAGTGCTTCCGGTAAAAAGAGATTAGCCGCCTTTCCTTGGATGACAATTCCTGGTTGTTCTACAGTCGCCAATGCACTGGTCCTACTAACCAGAACCCAGAGTTAGAAACCCGGTAGACGCAATCAAAATTTTCTTTCTCTGCAATAAGAATATATATCATGATGTATTGTATATGTCCTCAGCGTGTATCGAATATGGATGACGGTAATTTGTCACACGATCTACTTCGGTTAAATAATATATTAGCCTATAGTGACCCGCCTGTCTCTAATGAATAGTACTTCGTCTGAACACCATAGAGAATTTAGTCACTGAAAATAATGTCAATATGATTGGTTTATATGATGTTTTAACGTCTTACACTTACAGAAAATCTGATACGATCCTACTGAAAAACCATATAGGATTCCATAGAAAGATCCTATAGGATTTTGGACAAAATTCTATAGGATCCTACAGGATATTTTTGTAAGGGTAATGCTATTTCATTCATATGACGGCGTGCCAATTGCTGAAGGAAACCACCTTGGACGTCCCATGGCAACAAACAAGGACAAGATGAGAAAACCACTAGACCGTGTATTACTTTATAACAGAGCTGCAAGCTCTAATTGTTATGCAATTTTCGTCTATGTCCTAGTTTTACTTTAAAGTAACATATCGGACACAGATACCAATTCATAGCTATTATAATTGTATGATGGAAAATACACATTTCATAAAAAGACATATGGAAAGAATCATTAACTAAAAAGCAAATACAAATGCATTAATAAATCATTTAAAAAGAAACCTAATAAAACCCAGCTATATACAAACTATTTACCAACGATATACTTATATACAAATGCATTAATAAAATATTTTAACACCAGACATAACAACCTCTTACTATACACAAACTGTTTTCAAACAATATTACTTTTCACATGATGGTTTTTACAGCTGAAATGGCAAAGTTAACCAATGAAATCAATGTTCAGCGGTGTTGGTCTCGATCGTTCTCATATCTCGCGAGAAAGACAACGGCGGATCTTTGAGTGCAGTTGTAGCGGCGTGACTTAAGCTACAGACTTTTGTCAACTATTTGAAGCTAGACACAGGTGACTAGTGGAGTCGAGTCGGGTCTCTCCGTTAAGCTAGACACAGGTGACTAGTGGAGTCGAGTCGGGTCTCTCCGTTAACTTATTTACGTGATAGTCAAGTTGCCTTTACAAGGCTAATTCAAAGACAATAACATATAACATGCTATTTTAAGAATTACTTATTCTAGAAATATAAATATTACACATTTGCTTAAAAAACACTTACAACTAAATGCATCCCAGCTTTAAATAAATATACAAAAATATTATACAAACAAAACACTTTCAATAAAAACATTGGCCTTTACGGATATTTGTATTGACAAAACACAAAGTAACAATCGATATATCTTTTAGTTACATGGCTGATAGATAGTTCGTATTGAAGAATGGATATCGTTTCATGTGCCAGGTTTTCCTAACTACGTCAAAACTGCAAAAAAAACGTTGATATGGGTTTGCTTGTTTTTTGATTGGCGTTTAACGCCGTACCATAAGGCTATTTCACTCAGATGACGGCGTGCCAGTCAAATGGGTGACGGAAACCACTCCCGACACGACTGGCAACAAACAAAAACATCACAGGACAAATACAGGACGGTACAAAGACATAAAAAACATTATCGGCTTCCTGCTCTTTAGTTCAGAAAGCACCAGGGCAACAGGAAGCTCCATGCAACCACCCGCCGACAAACAAAGACAAGACAGGACAAATACAGGACACAAAATGACGTAATACAAAACATCACACACAGATCGGCCTCATGCTGCCCCTTAGCTCTGGGAGCACCAGGGCAGCAGGAAGCTCCCTACCAGCAAATATTTATTTTGATGATGATATGTTAAATTCGTATATGCCCTAAAATAGTCAGTAAAAGCATGTATTGACTTATTTTCTAAACGTTCATAGAATTCACTAATTATGACTTAACGTTATCAACCTATTTAATTATCATGAGCTATCCTGCAATACAGAAAACATTGACAACATTTTAAAACGAAATATTAACTCATCTTCATCTGTATAAAAAGGCAAGTGTTTTTCTTGAATGTCGGTCAGACACATTTAGATTTCTTGCGAGAAGATCCTAAAGTAATGAAAATGCTGTAAACGATGAAAAGTCAATAAGTAGTAGTTAAGAAGTAAAAATGAATTATACCATGTCCACAAAAGTCCAGGAAATAGGAATCCATTCCGTACAGTAGAGTTCATGTTATAGATTATTTCATGTTATTTAAAGCACCGTCTTTTTTCAGGAAGACGCAAATCACACACGCAGAGAATGTTCTCAAAATATAAACTGTTCCTTTAAAAAAATCAGTTAAGAGTCGATTCCTGTGAGGAATGTCGAAAACAACGTCGTTGGGAGTGACGATTTCATAACTGGATGAGTTCTGGTATCGCCACGGTTGTTGCTCTCTGGGAAAAGTCTTAAATCAAGTCCATTTTTATTCAGATATCATATGCAGCCATCAACAAAACGCCATAGCTCGATCATACATCATTTTCAATCTACAACAATAAAACAAATCTAATCGGCATTTTGCAAACTATCTTATTCATCAGTGGCCAGTTGCTCGAAAGACGATTATAGCAGCTAACACCAGATTAAATCGCTAATACTGGGCTAGAGATAGACCTTCAACATGGCGTGACGTCATCTAATAGCTGATTAAATGTAAAAGCCCTTCGAGCAACCGGCCCCAGTTCCAATGTAGCTCTAATTGTAGTAAGTCCGTCAAGTAAGATCTGACGTCATTTTTAATGTCAGGTTTAGGGTTATGGTTAGATTAAGGGTTAGTTTAGGATTAGTATAAGTGATAGGGTTTGTGTAAGGTTTAAGGTTAGTGTCAGGGTTAGGGCTAGTATTTAGCCCTAACTTAGAACTAAACAAATCACGTTTATTCATAGGCCTACATAACGGACATGCCCTAACTCAGAAGAAAAAAATCCTGTTTTGTTTTACATGCCGGCCATAGTTCTACTCCCTTTTACATATTCTGTCCCCGTAACCATTGATTCTAACTTCATCTCATATAAGCTTAATTAAAATTTAAAATTGACATAAATAAATAAATCAATATTTGAGCGCATAGGGGGCTTAATTTGAGTACGAATAATCATGCATCCTCTTTAAAAGAAAGTTTGACATTTAGAATCAACTAATTGAATTCAGAAGTTTTCAACGGTTGTGCTTCCTCGACTCCGATCCCGGTTATATGATCACCGCGTTTCAGATGACTCTTTTTCTCATTCTTTTAAATTAATAGCGGAAAGACGATTCAGCAGCTTTTTGAAACTTATTAATACATTTGTCTGCCACTTAGCTGCCATACACTGTAACTATTAGTTACTTAGAATGCAGGAATACACAGCATAACATAATATATATATCAGATCAATTTAATTTCCTTACTTTTTTATTAATTATTTTTTTGATTAATATGAATTAAAAACAACATTGTAATTTGTTATTATGTATTATCACAAAGCGCTATGTTTTAAGAGGTTTCCGACCAAGCAATTGGTCAAATAAGTAAAGTTACACGTTAGACACCAATAAAACAAACAAATCTCAATTGACTTCACACTGAACAATTGGATGCGTAAATTTCTTGTGTTCGCTAAGAAGGTCTTGGGAAGAAAATAAACACGCTTCGTATCTCATAAATGTGTTTGGCACATTTTCTTGAGTGCAATTATCTCTCGAATGAAGTAGCATCAGTTAAACAAGGCGACAATGTATCAGACACAGAATGATTCTAAATAGAACATTGTCAGAATTACAACATACAGTTTCTAGAATGCGAAGTTACGCGTTTGTTTTTATTGATTCATGAATATATTTGAATAGAAAAACATGGAAAGTGATATTACCCACCAGAAAAAGCACCCTTAAATGTGTAGACGTTTGATCGACTTTCTGCTTAGTAAAAATCGATTCCATCTCGTGATTAGAAGTAACACCAGCTAACTGGTCGTTGGCTTCTCAAGGAAAGATTTATCAAATCTTGAAGACAGTTTTTTATCAATGGTTTTGGTTTAACTATCTGAAGCACAAAAAAAACCCAGACCTTAGCCCGGACAATTGTATCTACGTGTCCCCTCGTATGTAGCTCGCGTGTCGATCCAATAGGTGAAGTAAAGCACCCTCGAAACTTTGGTGAAATTAGATGAGTAATAAATGATAGCAACTGTGAGAGCACCATCATCAAAGAAGTTCCCTCTTTGTAGTTACCAGTAATACACTACAAGAGAAGTAAACGGAAAGGAGGAAGTTACTACGAAGAAATCGAAGTACTTTATTTGTCTATTAATCGAGTCATTCAGTATATGTATATCTGTGCTAAGCTGCGGAAACAAGTAATATGTGTTTGTATGAAGGTTTACCTCGTTCGTTAGGTTAATCCACTCATATGTCGGCATGCCAAACCATTGGATGAAGGAAATAACATTCAACATCACCAGCAACGAACAATCGCAATACAGGACAAGAGATTCACAAGACGCATTAAGAGGAACACAACTACAGATTTAAGCGACATTAAATGATGCTGGTTAAGTCTGGTTATCTTCAGTGTCTAATCTTTAAAAACATTAACAGATTAACCCGTCACGAATTGTAGAGCGCTGTCTTTCCGCGGCCTATAAACAGATTTAGGTATAAAAACTGACAGTTAAATGCGTCACTTGGCTTTAAATTTAGAAGCAAAACTCCGGGTTGGAGCCCGAATATTGTTCATGGTCACATATCCATGAAATACTCTACTCTTGTAAAGTCTTTAAATTGGTAAAGTCTGTTTTCAATATGAGTTCTTCAGCAGATAACATATTTTAAGGTGTTGTCACTACTATGCTAAAATCTTAAATGGTCTACGACAAGAGGGATTTATACTGACTGACGAAAACTATCTGACGTTTTCTTGTCTGTGTTTAAGTAAAAGATAAATCTGTTGTCAACCGAGCGAGGCAAAATAGCAGTTATCGTCAGCTTAATCATCCGTGTTTATTTTTATTTTTTGCTGGGTCGGCAAGATTTTTTGGCACGCAGCCAAACTGCAACTTCCATCATTTGAAATGACATTTATATGACGGTGGTGTACTTCCAAAGAGTGATCAGGAAAAACAACCACAATTTGACGTAGAAAATGCTCTGTTAGAACATTAATGTTCCTCCATAGCTGACAGCTTTTCTTATTCCAGAGGGCGATTTAAGCAAAAATCCGGAATAGATCGGTTAGCATTTACCAAAGTATTTACTTTTCGACCAAGAATGTAATGCCCACCATACATATTTTAAAGATCATCTCCATTCTCAAACGTTTAAAGAGTTTTCAATCATATTTTTGTTTTACTAGAATGAAACGTACACTTTAGAAGTTAATATATTTAGTATCCTGATGCTTCCGGATATTTTAAGGCAAGACACAGGACGAAGACATAACAAACATATCGGCTCCTTATCGCCTCTTAGTTCCGAGACCATCTGGGCAACAGGAAGATCACTCCCATTGCTCGCTTACTTATTGCAGGAAATTGACCATGTAATTTGCTATTACTCTTGTGGCATATTTGAGGATAAATACTACACAGACAAACTACCATAGGCTAGTACAGTAAGTCCCACGATAAAATGTTCATTAATATGCATTTTGATTGTTGATGTAACTAAAATAAATTTTCTGCTGGCCAGCAGATACTGATATTGGGCCTTTCCCTTTTTTCGAAGCCGACTTTACCGTTCATTACCAGACAGGTCCCTGTCGCCTGTCTAAGTAGAGGAATTTCCGGCTGTGATCCGTTAGGAAACCTACGACCACAGGATCCTCACAGTTAAAATCTAAATGATCAATCTTATGACATTTGATCGCATGTCGGTGTGTCATGCAAACTTTTCAACCATATAGTATGGAAATGTTACTAACAGAACTTCTGGTAACAAATATCGCGTGATTTGAACATCGTTCTATCAACAATTGAAACCCGTGCCGGTCTTTTGGGAAGTGTCCAGGAAGGCAGAGTCGTCGTAATTAGAGTATTGTTTGACTTATTGAATGGGCAATACGTGGCGCTCACAAACACTGACCAAATGAACAAATTGGAAGGATAGTTTACAATACAGCATGTATATTTACACTCTGGTCTAAATTTAGCCTGATTGGGGTTTAACATCGTACATTTCGGGCTATGCTATTGATATGACCGAGTGTCGGCCCAACGGCCCAGGATATGGAAACAACGTTAGTATCAATAAAATTCCATACAAAAGTATTATCCGTTGTATCCTAGAGAACCACGTAAACAGCAAGCTCCATCTCAACCAACAACGACGCAGTTGTTATATATACAGACATATATATATATATCCAGTTCCCCCTCTCCCCTTCCCGTTTGTGACAAAGTAAATCGATACTATGTTACAAAGTTTTACTTCGATAAAATAATCAATGGGCAGAAGTATTTTAATAATTTTTTCCAGACTCAAGATGAATTTAAACTACAGCTAGAGAAATAAAAATCCTCACAGTTTGAGTGAAGGCTACAAATGGCCTGTCAGTTATACCAGGCATTCTTTCCCACACTATATAAATCATCCTAATCTATTTTTGGTTTTTATTGCCAATTGCCAGACAGCTCTGCAATAATCTTAGGTGAATTTTGTTTATACGGAGAGCAGTAAGTTGTATATTTACTTCTGATATACAGCATGCCTGCATCTGAGATTGTAAAGGGATGATATAAGCTTCTGTACATCCATTCTAGCCAATTAATGTTTATCTCGAGATAAATCTACAAGATAGACAGACTCGTGTATGAGATAATGATGGCATTCTTATTCCGATCAACTGCTTGAAAATGCGTATGGATGTTCGGGCCAAATAAATGAATGAATTTATTATTTGATAGCTGAACCTACGACCATGCACAGGATCATCATAGTTAAAATATCCATGATAAAATGTAACACGAAGGTGACAGTGCACACGCAGTAAGAATCTGACCAAAGATTGAAAGAGAGTACCTCGGCTTCTGATACATGCCAGAACACCACTCAGTTCTTTCC
>JAQQZZ010087967.1:0-18150 GCA_030265115.1 Mopalia vespertina
AGATCACGTGGGACCGCATTGCATTCAGCGCCCCCCGAAAAGTAAGCTCCCTTTATTCCCAGCGCTAATCCCCATTGTTTTCTTGCCTTCACGGGGATTCGAAACTTGGGTCCGACTGAGCTACTGAGGCTCCCTGCAGAACGACCATGGGTTTTCATCTACTAAAGGCTGCGAATATTTCGAATACATAATTTATAGGCTACTGTCTTTTTATTGAGGAAAAAAATGTAGACCTACAGGCCTATATGGATAAATATAGCCTAGATAGGCCTAGGCTTATACCAAAATAATTCTTTTAACGGGTAGGCCTAGATAATGTGTGAACTTTTTACTGAATGTGACAATGTGACGATATAATTCAATGAAGCAAACTCTTACGAAACTAGCCTAAAGAATTATTCCTACATGTAGATGTGCAACCAAATATGCCTGGGCCTATACTTATGCCTCTCATTTATTAATAGCCCCCAATTTTAGTTATAGGCCTACATTTCTTATATATACTGGGATTTTTAATCGATATAAAGTGTTTTTTTTAATTTTCATTCGAATTTAAAGAATTATTTATTCAAATATGGATGCAAAAGGGGGTTCAAGTATGGATATATAATTATATATGTCAATCTACTGGATGGCAGTGTAATCTTGGACTCCGCTGGATAGGACTACAACATACAATATCAACAAGCTTCTCAAAAGTTGTCCCAGATAATCCCTTAATCGATAATCCATTTACAATATTTGTCTATAAATCAACGGGAAATCCATGGCGGTATAGGCCTACCTTTATATATGGAAAAAACGACTCATCACATGACTTGTGGGAGCTCCAAATTGCATTAATCAGAAAACAATTGTTTAATGTTAATAATCCTGTTTTATTCTTAATAAATATAGTAACAATTTAGGAGTAGGATATAGACTTGCTCATTTGCTTATTCAATGGGGCACGATGACTTTGGCAAGATGTGAATATATGGTATAGGCTACGAAGTTTCTTGGTCCCAACAGGTTGAAAGGTTACATTTAGATTTCCACCTTCATCTATCAGTGCCTATCGACACATACCGCTAATTTTATCCAAAAAATTTAAACACGATGTACGTTGTCTTTCTTGTTTGTCTCTCGCTGCAATATACATGTAGTATAACTGTCCGTCATTCACAAATGTTTATGAACAGGCTACCTTGAAAAATAATTCACCGGTTAACTTTAAATTTTGTCTGTGGCTTCCTTCTGTTTAGATGATGGATGGTGTTGTATATTTAACCATATATTGCCCAACTAAACACTATGATCGTACTTTTGTAATAATTGACGGATTAGGTTCAAACTTAAACTAGGCCTAGGGCACTGTAGTTTCCTTTTCTTAAGACCACAGTAGAAATGAATTTCACCAAATTCCTCAAAACAATAAGGCTGTCGTTCATAATTTTACAATAATAGCACTTATGCATGTGCACATGTGTTGTGAACATGCGAACTTGAAGTCAAATTCACTGATTTACTTAAAACTTGGAATATACCTTCCTCCTATAAAAACAAAGAATGGGATTGCAGTTCCCAAATTCCGCAACACAATATGGTCCCAATTTCATGTTGTTGTTTTTTTTAACAATATTCACACCTATATTGTATAGCTAGTGAACATGATAATTTAAGAACAAATTCACCGATTAACTCTAAACTTGCAATGTGGTTAAAGGTGATGGATGGCTGTTTGGGTATATCACTGAATTTCGTAAAACACCACGGCCGTCATTGCATATATTCATACAACAAATATATATATATATACCACGGTCACCCGGCTTGTAAGTGTTCGATAGTAAATAAAATACGTTATTAAAAAACTAACTGTTTTTATCCTAATTATAAAGTGTGTGACACATATATATTCGAGAAAAATTAACAATAAGGGAAGATATTAAAAAACGAACAAATATTTGGATTTGTCCCTAGCTATACCGTATAGCTAGGGACAAATCCAAACATTTGGTAATTTTTTTATTTCTGCCTTTATTGTTTATTATTCTCGAATGTATATGTGTCACATATACTCTTCGGCTAGATGTTGTCTCATCACATAACTGATGAAAGGGTGAAATTATCTTTAATATGGAAATTAAAAATATTCATTAATCGGATTGAAGGACAATTAATAAGTGATACTTTGTAAAAACGGTGTGTAAGAGAGAGTATATCATTGAGCTGGATGCCTAAAATGAACCGTAATGGATTATCATCGAGAATTACATTGATTGCCAGCATTAGTTTTCCTCACACATTTAAAGATTTGTGAAGGTTCAAGATTAACATTACAACTTATCGTGAATTAATGTTGACATAAAAATAGCTCATTTTTGGTGTCCTGTTTTATAGAATGTAAGTATAATAACACCGAATACATTAGTTTATTTAGAATAGAATAGCCCACATATTTTTTTTTCTTTTTAAAGTGTGAATTATATAGTTATTTTGTTAACAACGCATGCATACATGAATAACACAAAATGACGCGACTGCTGACATACAATTTAGTGATAATTTGTTTAGTGGAACTATCCCATCGGTGGTCTGAACAAAAGAAAGCTAAGTTTGAAGATATGTAAATTTTTTTTTTTTAGGTTATCATGTAAAATTATGCAATGATGCATAAATCATTATGTGGAATTTGCTCATTGAAATCCAAACCAGAAGAAGCTGTGAATAATTGTTGTGTCTTTTAGAAAAATACAGAAGAAGCTATATTCTAAGTTTTTAGTTAATCGATATATTAGTTTTCAAATCATCATGTTCACAACAACAGCAGAGGTAAATATTGTAAACTTACGCAATGACAACCATGTGTCAGTAAAGTAGAATTTCGAAATGCATATAATGTTTACTAAAGGAATTTATTGCACATGAAACATATCGGTAGTCCATTAAATACAGCATAGGAAATATAGCACCAGAATTTTAACAGAGAAACTATATCTTAAAAGTTTGATACAGGACATTTTCCAGATGTTGTCTAACTTTAACTATAGGAGGTGTCCCACCAAAACCAAGCAAACTTATGCATATAGTTATGCACAAATGTCTATTGTAGAGAAAGAAAATTTTGCTTGCCTTCACCGGGATTCGAGCTCGGGTCTAATATCAATTAGTACATTCTAAAGCATCCAATAAAAACACACATAACATAGAGGGAGAGGAAAAAGTCATTACTAAATTTTGCGGACCATATTTATGATTGGTTATTGTGGACCAACCAATAGATGTTAATTGGTAGAGGCTTTTGTCAGCTGTACATATGGGACAACACAATACAAGTGAGCTATAAGATCTGCTTGTAATCTGATTGTCATGATTAGGGCCTGTAATTAAGTGTGACATAGACATACACAAAATGTTTGGTTTCCTATTTTCAACTGTGGAAAAAAATACCCTAATAAGTGGATAATAAATCAAATATATATACATGATTCATACAGTCAGTGCTTGGTCTTGTCTGTCAAAACTAAGGTTTAAAACTTACCTACAGTTTTAAAACCAGAGTACAATGCAAAGATATCAAGTGAGACCCATTCCTTGACTCTTTGAAAGAATTAGTTAAGAAAAAGCATGATTGAAAGAAAATATGTAAACATATCATTCTTCTTTCAACGAACATAAACTGCATGTTAAAAACTTATTGAGACAGAATGAGAATTATATGCAACAAACAATATACTCAAGTAATTTGTGATTATATATACATAAATATTGACTAGATTCTGTAAGTGGGAATTTGTTTAATCATTAACAAGTAAGATAATAAATACTATTGGTGGTGATTAAGCATAAACACTACATACCTTACTTACTTACTTTAAGATAACAGTTCATAAAGTAAACGATGTTTAAAAACAAATATATCATAACATTATTTAACAATCATAACTGTATGACCAAGGTTCAACAAGTTTACTAAAGATAATGAAAACAAACCAAACTTTCAATTCAATACATATCTATAAAACTATAAATCAATTAAGTATGGCAAGTTTCAATAGACCAAGAATTTATCCTCGTTTAAGTTAAAAAAAAAACCAACATAATATTGGCCCTAAATAAGAGATTCACTCATAGGAACAAGGCAAATCAATCTAAAGTTGAGATTATAGTAACATATAAAACCAAGTTAATAAATCATACATCAGATAATCGAATGGAAAGATTAATAACTTCCATACTTAGACTGAAATTAGGTTGAATGTTTGTTTCCTAAGCTGCACAAGAAGTTTTTTTTTTGGGGGGGGGGGGGTGTATGTTGGTTATTTAATTATTAATTATTATTAGTCAGAATGATGAGTGAAGATACCACCCATGATACCAACAAAACTATAACAATACACAAACTGTACAGAGGATACAGAAATAGTGGTATAAGATATTATGTGCCAGTTTACTAAGTTAGAGAGCAGAAGAGAATGGCCTTGTGCTTCACCTCTGCTCAGAGAACACAAAAGCTCTCTCCAAGAATACGACTGAAACGCAGTATTCAGATGTTCATAAATCTTATACTTTAACATTAACCAAAAGTTTTTTCTCGTTTAAATAACAAATGTTGGAAGACATTAGAAAAAAAAAAACATGCAAAAATTTATCATATATTTCTAAACAAAGCCATATATGATTTTTGGCACAGTAAAATATCACAAAAAGATATCATAAAACAGGTTTTTACTATTCTTTCTCAAACAGTCGAATGTGAACAATTTGACGATTTCTGTCAAACATCATAGTGCAGGAGTAATGTATTCTCAGGTGTACCAATTAAAAATTAACTTTGGATTCCAACTTTGTACCAATTAACTTTGGATTCCAAATTTCAAACTGAGTTTTTATCTGAAAACTAAAACTTTTAAATTACCCAGCAATAGTATGACATACCAGTTCTCAGGAGATAATTATATCCCTAGTTTTGAATGGTGCTATTGTGGATAAGGAAAACAAAACTTGTTATATAAACAGATTTCATTCAACATAGTATGGCAGTTTGAGCTGAAGATCGACAAAACAAATCCACTATTTGACATTCTGTGGTTGACAAACAGGTGCTTGTAAGGTCATGAAAAGGTGAGTAAACCTTTAATAAAATGGCAATGTGAATGGCAGCTCCTGATCGTAGCTGGATCAGTGTTCATGACGAAGTGATCGAGGCATGGTGTTTCACAAAAGCAATTGCCGCCAATTCCTTACAGAATTCTTCTATCACAATGACACCTTCCAACATGGCTGTATCCTCGGCACTGTAAACAGCACACAAATAATATAAAAACACCTATTGTGACAGTAGATAGTTTGGGGTTGTTTCTAGAACATAGGGTTACTCTAGTCTGTATATTTGAGATTAAGGGGAATCAATGCAATAAGAACGGACGAAGATAAAGATGAAAGAACTTTCAGAATATTACCATGCATAAAGCCTATCGTATAACTTGTTTTATAGCACAGCCTGAAATCTCTTCAGTACAGGTTGAAATGCAGTCGATTAAGATGTGCATCTGAAATTTACTTTTTTACCATGACATATCATACATTGATTACCATATAAAAATATATGAATATAAAAATTTGTCTACCTCTTTAACTATAAAAATTGAGGGGTTGTACATGTATGAAGATGTAGACCAGCAGAGGACTTTGATTGGATGTTTCAAAGTAAACCATATATTGGCCATCCTCATGAAATGTGCCTTCTTTTATCAGATGCTGATTAGCAAGAGTACCAATTCAAGTATTTTACCAAAAAGAATGTGCAGCGTATTAACAAAATGGCATTAATTTACAAACCAGGATTTTTTTTGGTGGTTGATGTTTATATTGATAAGTGTTAATAAGCCAAAGATCCCTTACAACTTAAAATTTTTAAATGTTTCAATAAAATTGAGTTTTGTTTACGCATGATGCTGTTGTAATACAACACAGCATCACATGTAAACAAAATTCAATATGATCGCTTTGTGACGGCATTTAATGTAGTATACATTGTAAAGGATATTTAGGATTAATAATGAAATTAGGAAAAAAATGTAAAATAGTCCAGACGTAAAACTTACCTAGGTTTATAAGAGACTTGTTTCCGAAGACTGACAAAAACACATCAAGAACAAAATGCAACATGTTAATAATGCAAGTCAAGATGCAAAAATACGATAAGAACAATAAAGAAAAGCAAAAAGAAAGGATAACTAAGGTTAATCAATCAAAGACAAGCTGGGAAAATTAAATACAGTTAATAAAATCAGGTCTCGAAATAGCAGTCACTGGGGTGATCAAAAACTAGATCCACTGCTTTTAGTCTCAGGTGTTGATTTTTCGATCATCTTGAAACAATCTCAGGTGAGCAATTGATCACCTTATCAGATTGTCTAGTTTTATAATAGAATACACATTTCCCAAAAAATCCACACATGCTGTTTTCCTGTAAAACAGAAATTGAAGAACCTTGATTTTCTGTGCTTTGTAATTATGTGAGTCAACAAACGCTTTTCTCAGCTATATGTATAAAAAAGGATTATTCAAATGAAATAAACAAACGATGTATTTAATTTCACTCGGCTCATGGTTGGTATACTTTTAAGTTGGTCAGAATATTCTAGGCAGATCTTCTCAATACGCGGCTATAAACATCCTGACACTCGTTGCTTTCTAAGACGTCCACTCTCAGTAAAATTCTGATTAATATGCGATGATTCGATAAACTGTCTGGTTCTTAAAGTATAATTGTATTTAATTCTCACAACTGACGAGCTTTACACTTTTATTTTTTTCCATTTAATATCGATCTGATTCATTTTCGTTGTCTAGTGGTAAAACCTTGGAATTAAACCTTCATAAGTAAGATTTTGATCGAAGTGAGGCGATAAATATTAAACCCCAATTGACAGCAACATATTCGTATGAATTTTTCTTTTCTCCAGGCCGTTGCTATTAACCGCTTACAGATTGTGTAATAAGCATTTTCAACTTGAGATGTGTATGAAAATCGCGATGCATGGAGAATGCTTTATAGCAGACAACAAATCATCTGGCAGAATCCAATACAACAACAGCGAAGCACCATGCATTGACACGACTGAGCAGTCCATTGAAGACAAACACAAATTCAACATGCACTTGCAAACCTGTTTTTCGCGGTTTGCTTGCCAAAAGAGTTGAACCTACCTCCAGCCTGTGATAACTGATCAGGGCTCTTGATGAATAAAATATAGGTGAGTGATCCACCAGTGACCACTCTCCTACATTTAGATTTATGCGAGCTGTGGAGTTAACTTAGTTAACATTATCAATGAAATTTAATCGTACAGGAGAGTAAGCCTTCACTCTCCTTATTCTCAACTTTGGTGAGGACAAGGCGAGTGTGAGTGATCACTCTCCTTTCATTGAGAGGCCTGCTTATAACGTTTTACTCATCAGATAGTTGGATCGCCTACTATTTCGAGGCCTGTAAAATTTAAATTTGTAGTGTCCAAATGATGTTAAGAAAGAAATCAAGATCTACAGACAACTAACTACTAACAAATTATCATGCAAACATCAGGGGCCAGTTGCTCGAAAGACGATTAGCCGCTAACATTAGATAAAATGGCTAATACTGGTTTAGAGATAGACCTACAACATGGCGTGAAGTCATCTAAAAGCAGATTAAATTTAATAGTCCTTCGAGCAACCAGCCCAAGAAGGGTAAAAAAAATAAATTGATTGATTGATTGGTGTTTACTACTGTGATCAAGAGCATTTCACTCATATGACCATGATGTAGTACAACAGTAGGTAACCAGACAAACATAAAGAAAAAGAAACAAAAGACAACTGTTTTAGCGACATGGAAATTTCTGTTACAGAAAACATAATTTCAAGAGAAAACAAAACCTTTATATCAACATGAAGATTAACAAAAGGGAAAATAAAAACTAAAGCAAATCCACAGAGAAATCAAACTTTGAAAACAAAATGAGTAGTCTAAGAAGAGAACAAGCTGAAGAGAGTTGAGGAAAAACATGGAATCAGGCCTATTAATACTACTGTTGTAATTGTTGCCCTGATAAGAGTCCGTGATACTCCTTTCAAAACAAGGAGCTGAAAGGTTACCGTAAAGCTTCTAAAATTTAGGACTGTTTTAAAGTGTACATTTCCCAGAGTGCCATCAGAAGTATCACAGACCTCTTTTTACACTTCTATGTAACTACTGTCATAGTTATAGAGGGTTGAAATGTTGTAAGTTTTATAAGTCCAATTTACATTGCCAACATGTTAAGCTCTACTTTAAACAGAATAGCATATAGTTTGAACCTGGCTCACCTATTAAGAACTGTCTCCACTCCCATTAGCTCTTGTCTCATCACCTTTAACTTACTCTTGAAATCAACATCACTTACAGTCTTCAATTTTACTTCAGCAATAACCTTAAAACAGAATTCAGTACACATATTTGTTATTTTTTTTAAATTATTTATTTACCCAAAAGTGATTTGCTTATATGCCTGTAGCCTCCGAATTACCTGAGATGTCAGAAGTTCAAATCAAATAGCCAATGTTATATTAAAGTCGTACTCAAGGATATTTCACTTATATGACGACAGATTGTCCACTTCACAGTGCTCCTTGCCTACTTCTGGTAGGCAGACATTAGTATTTCATGATGTAATATTTTATAATAAGAAGGAGTAGATATACCTTAAGGAGAACATTATATGGTGTCTTAACTCCCTCTCGTACAGGTATAAACGGATCCAGAAGGTACTCATGTAGATTAGGATGGGGAATTAAACATAACCTTGATAACACAGACGTCACCTGTAGATTCACTGCATACGGCTGAAAAAATAAAGTATGAAAAATTAAAATCATGGAAAGTGAGAAGTAAAAAATATAACAAAGACATTTGTTAATAAAACAGTGAAAATTACACATTGCAGACACTAAAAATTCCTTCTAAAAATTGGGATGGTTAAGAAGAATTCAGTCATCTAAAGAGATACGTTTAGGCTATATTGTACACATCAATAATTTCTTTTTAATTTTTCTGTATTTATTCAAATCAAAGAATGTCTTAGAAGCAACTTAACATAAGTACCTGACTGATCATTCTTGAGAATTTCTCTAGTAACATGTGTAAGAAAGTTCCTTCCTTGAAGCTGTCTGTTTGATATGCTGACTCAGAGACTGGTTCTGAAGGCCAGCCCCATGATCCACACACTCCAGATATATCAGCATACTGTCAATGGGACAACGAGAATTACATTACCAAAACAGTCACTGTAGAATAGGGATGTTGATTCATTGAAGTGCCCATTACATGAAATTTTAAGGAAAACCTCAGAGTCCCAAAGATAAATTTTTCCAGGGATTTAAATCTTGAGTTATATGGGTAACTTAACGATTTAAAAATATTATATATTTTGAGAATAGAAAGGACCTTAATAATTTAATATTAAATTATCAGTTAGAGAATAGAAAGTAACTTAACAATTTAAAAACATTACATATTTAGAGAATAGACAGTAGCTTAACGATTTAAAAATATTAAATATTTTAGAGAATAAAAAGTACCTTAACTTTAATATAAAATTATAAATTTAGAGAATGGAAAGTAACTTAACAATTAAGAAATATTACATATTTACAGAATACACAGTAAGTGCCTTACTCAACATATTAAGAGTACATGGAAAATAAATTGGCTGATAATCTTGCTGAACGATTAAAATACTCAAAGTAACACAGTATTGAAACTAACAACATTGGTAAACATGAAAAGAACAATACTTTTAAATGTCTTAAGGGATATTATTATTCATCCAGGCGATAAGATATATGGTAAACAATAAATCTTGTCAACCGGAAACTATCAAATTTAAAAAACTTATTGTTTACCCTATATCCAATACTTTTAAATATTTGCATCAATTTCTTGTTATTAATTAACTTCTAACAGGACACCTGGATTTGAAATGAATGACTGACATACTTGTCTATGAGCATCCCGTAAGTACACATCATAATCTCCATCAGTGGTCTGAGAACAGGACTTCAACTCCTCTGGTACCAACATCAGGAAACTGGATAGAAAAATATGATTGCCTTAACCGATGCTTTCACTATTGTGGTACCTGATCCACAAACCAGTCTTACCTGGAATTGATATTGGTTTTCAAATACTGTCAACTGATCTTACCCAGGGCATGGCAATCCTGTGCTCAAAGTATTTTAGCTTTAGGCTTTGTTTAAATCAACTTTGGTAAAACAAAATTTGTAGAACAATACCTAGGACTAACTGTTACACTTTATGTTTGTTTGATTGTTTAATGCATACTCAAGGGTATTTCACTTATATGACGATAGATTGTCCACTTCATTCTGCTCCTTGCCTAATTACGGGGAAAACTGAGAGGAAACCTCGTAAAAAAAAAAAAACCCACGATTGTGACTCACTCATACTTACACTTTATAAAATATTTACATAAAAAGTTGTACTAAAAGTAAATTGAGTATAAAAACTGGATATTCAGGATAAGATAAGTATACAGACAATATAGAAAAAACAAAACAATTCTTTTTTAGATCTTAAAAGTAGTTATTAACCCACGTTTGTTTGCATGCACTATGTTTCAGAATGAGGTTATGTCACCAGTAGAGCTTACAAAAATGTACAGGTAGAAAACAACAAATCAACTCACCTGTTGATGATTTTATGAACTTCAGTTTTAGCAGGTGACGAGGATACAGAGCTTGAGGGAGAGGTTGGAGATATAACAGATTCTTTTTCCGCTACAAACAGATGTTAATAAATACATTTTTGGATTTGTTTGTTTTGTTTGAATGCGGTTGAACGTCGTACTTAAGTTTATTTCACTCAGATGATGGCGTTTCAGCCCAATGGATGAAGGAAACCACCACTGGCAGCGACAAAAGACAAGACGGGACAAACGAGAGCACCAGGGCAACTGGAAGCTCCATCCAACCATTGATGGAATAGATTAGCATTGAGTCAATGAAGACTTAAATAATCAAATGATATAATGACACAGAGACATACTGTGATACACACACAAATAAACAGGTCATATCAACACCACTATTTTCCGTAGTGATGTGTAAACAATGAAGGCACAGCAGTCAGCTATATACAGGTAAGAGTCATCTTGTTCTACAATTGATCATGAAATGCGTGTGCCTTTTTAAAAACTTTGTGTAATGAAGAGTCTTATTAACAAGAAACATTGAGTAATTAAATATTTCACATACTGGTAGATGAAGATTGATTGGATTCAGTTGTTGTTTCTTTTTCGTTGTTATCATCCGTCTTCACGCTCTCTGTTACAATGTTATCCTGACTAGGTAAAGAATTTTCAGTTTTTTTATAACCTCTGCCCAAGAGATTCCGTAAAACTAGGTTGTGGATAATGTGACTGTCTTCTTTTTGTAGTAGGGTGTCAAACAGCTTGAGTGTTGCTATACTCAACTGAAATGGAACAGATATAAGGAAATTTATTTAGTACCATATCTACTGAACAAGTAAAATGATCAGATTGATTGATTGGTGTTTTACACCGTGCTCAAGTGTATTTCACTTTCATGATGGCGGTGTTTTCCAACGAGTGGCACTAGCACAATCATGTTTTGATAAAATTAGATAGTTAATTTCCCTCCAGTGCAAAATGAAAACAGAATTGTTACACTCCAAACAAACTCCACTGCTCAGGAACAAGAGACCCACAAGCTCAATAAGACCAACTGTGATCAATTAATTATTAAACATATGTTTCCAGCACATGTGCCATGGCCCTGAATCAGTATCTATGAATAGTCACCTTCTGTTGCATGCTATAATGGTGTTTTCCACCACACTTAATGTCAAATTTTTTTTAGAAACATCTTCACAATTTTTGCTGGCAAGTAAATCAAAGAAATAAAGTCAGCCCCAGGCAATAGGCTATAAAAAGAGTTATGAAATATGGTATTCCAAGTGTTTTCATAATCAAATTTGAGCTAATCTGGTAAACTGAGTTGTAAATCAAGTATGGTGCACATTTTCATGTCATACTGTTTCTTTCCCTTATAACATTCAGTAATAACTCGTGGTTAATATCACCAGATTCAAACAGAATAGTACATAGGAAATCAAGAAAAGGAATTACCTCTTCTGAGACATGATTACATCTGTCTATTAAGATCTGCCTCAGTTTACATGTATCACCAGAGTCTGGTTCAGGGGTACTCCTAACTCCAAGAACAAAACTTACAAACTCTGAAAAAGACAAAAGAAAATACTTACTATAATCACATAGTTTTGGCGAAGACATACTGATGGCTGCAAATCGAGATGAATTTTCCCCATTTATTTACAAATCGGTTGAAAGGAAAGACAGCAAATCCTGTTTTAACCAATCTGTCTACAATTTAGTTGAAGCAAGCAAGATTTATTTCCCCCTCTTTTAACTTAACATGAAGTGACATAGTTTGGTTGTTTTGATGTTAAACCCAAATGTCCATTCTAGATGTTATTTCACTCATATAAAGCCATAGAAAAAGTTACCAAAATGTCACTTTACTTAATAACAGTATATATGTCAATCATCCAGACACCTCGACGAGTGAAATCAAACTGGCACGGAACCAATTCAACTAACTCTTTATGCTACATGCCTGGGATCTTACAATAAACTGGTTACAGATACCCTAATATTAGGAGAGAATTATTATTCACCTATACACACACACACACACACAAACTAGAACCATGTGCAACTTTTTACCCCCTTAATAATTTGATGATATAAAAATTTACCATGAAGTAAAAGCGGTGAACATACTGTACGTAGACATCTACAAAAATAACACGTGGCCAGAATTGCACCTGTCTCCGAACTGTGGACAACAAAATTATACAAATAGTTAATTAAGTACAAAGATTATTTTACTTCCTTAGTTGATTGTAGTGGGCAGAAATATTATAAGTATAACATTTTCATTGATTGATTGATTGATTGATTGATTGATTGATTGATTGATTGATTGAGGTTTAAGGTCCTACCCAAGGTTATGTCACATATAACAAACAGGATGCCAGCCCAATAGGTGAAGGAAATCACCCTCGATGCCACTGGAAACAAACAAGGACAAGACAAGAATATCAAAGGACACATCATTATCAGACCAGCGTCATGTTACCCCTTAGCTCTAAGAGCACAAGGGGGCAAAGGGAAGCTCCCTCAAAAAGTCTAAAGTTTGTTTGTTTGTTTGATTGGGGTTTTACATCGTTCTCAAGGCTATTTCACTTATATGACAACATGCCAGCCCATTGGGTGATGGAAACCACCCTTGACACCACTGGCAACAAACAAAGAAAAGATGGGACAAATACAAGACAATAATAGGACACAATACAAACACCACAAACAGATCTGCTTCCTGTTCCCCTTTAGCTCCGAGAGCACCAGGGCAACATGAAGCTCCTTTTAACCACCCACCAAAAAGTCTCAAGAGTTTCATGAAAAGAAACATTATAAGAAGTCACTTGAATACTAATCACAAGTTCTACTGTGACAAGTTGTCATGTTGGTTTAACCTCACTAGAAAAAAGTTTGTTTGTTTGATTGGTGTTTAACATTGTACTCAAGGGTATTTCACTTATATAACGACGAATTGTCCACTTCACTCTGTTCCTTGCCTATTTATGGTGGAAAACCAGGAGGACACCTCCTAAAAACCACCCCTCCGATTGCATGAGCCACATCGTGTGACTCACTCATATACCTGAGAGTCTCGATTCTGTGAACGGTAAATCAAAGTAGGATTAGTAAGCATACACGCTAACCACTAAGCCACGGCCACACTAGAAAAAAAGAGACACTAGGACATTCTATAGGGTTAAACGACATACAAACTGTTTAAAAATGTAAGTGAGAAAGGAGCTTACGCTTGCATAAGAGCTGGTTCCATCACAGCCTCTAAGAAGTGTTTACGTATATAAGACGTCAAAGCGGCAGCCACAGCAGGGAAGGCCATACTAATCAGCTGATCACAATAATCTAACCAGGAGAGAAACGAGATGACCGTCCTCTTACCAGGAAATGATTGACTATCACCTAATTCTGTGTTTACATCCAACCTGAAACAATCACCATACAATATTTTTTCATTTTAAAAGAATATAAAAATGACTTGTTTGGTCATTAGTTTGGTGTTTGATTATATCATAATAAAGGGTATTTCACCACTCAGGCTGACATTCACTTTAAAGCTGTATCACTCAAACATATCCTTGGTTTATTTGTCTCAAACTAACATACCGGATAATCAATGGTAAATTTTAATATTTTACATGCTGGTTTTATTATCAAATAATAATAAAACCATTATCAAATAATAATAAAACCAAAAAAGATTTAATACCGATTTTTTTTATTTGAAAGAAGTTTATGACATTTATAGGAGTATTTTCATATTTCTAGCTTACACTCAACTAAACCAAAGGGCAACGCAAAGCAAGGTTTATCCGGGAAAGTTGACAATTGTAATGGAAAAAGGATACCAAAAGTCCTTCACCCAAAACTTATTTTGACTATGTCAGAGGTAAAACTTACCCCCATTTAGCTTGAACACATTCTAAATCAATAGGATCGAGCGACTTGGGTAGTTTTTTGTAGAGCTGACATAACCTATCTGTGACAGACTGACAGAATTTTGTGTTCTCTATGAGGCGATTGGCTGCAGATTGTTCAGGGAGACAACAACACAACATTAGTCCTTCACAGGCTTTTACTGCTACTCGACCGTCCTACAATAAAAACATAATGGGGTAGTTCAACTACGAGAGCACCAGGAGAACGGGAACCACCTGCAAACCACCTGCTAATTGGAAAAGAACAGCTGACAACTCCTTTAAAAAGACAAACATATTTAAGCTGTCATACAGGTTTACAAGAAATATATTCTTATTTCTGACTGAAAACAAAACTGTTCAATCTGAATAAAATATTAATATTGATGATAAAAGTAAGTTGGTTTTTTGTTTGTTTGTTTCTTTCTTTGAGGTTTACTGTCTCCCTCAATGTTATTTAACTTGTAAGACGATGGATTGTCCATTTCAAATCAAAATTCAAATCAGTTTGAGACAATGAAATACCTACAGCACTTTGTGATAGAGCCAGTAAAGAGTTGATCAGACTGAACTCTTCCTTGACTGTGTTCTGTGGACTCGGCTCAGCAGGTATCTGCGAAGTTGGTGCGTTAACTTTACTTTTCTTTGCTACCTGTAATGGAGGTACTACAGTTTCAACTTAATGATCTATCTTGTGATATATTATATAAGTGATAACAAAATAACTACACCTGGCATGATGAAGCTTAAACATGCTAAAAGACAATGAGGAAATTAAGAAGCTTTGAATTTAAAACCAGAAATCATCTAGACTATCAATTTAAGATTTTCCACAAGTGTTTCCGATGGTAAATACGATATCCCATTCAAACATGCCCCAGGTTAATTCTAAGATGTTTTAGATGTATATAAGTATTACTCACATCAAGGAAGAAGTTGACAAGGTACGGATCAGCAGCTAGTTTAGAACAGACTGTACAGAGAAAGTGAATCTCTTCATTCTCAGCTGGACCAGCCTTTACCTCACCACATACTTTAATTAGCCTCTGGAAAAACAAAGACCATCACACTTCATCTCAATTAAATAACAAATAACATTTTCTTGAAGTCAGAGTTACAAGTTATTCCATATTCTAAATACATATAAAGACAATAAGTGATATTAGATTATTAATCCAGTGTTCTGAGGATCTGACAAATTACAGAAATAGTTTGTTTGATTGATTTGGGTTTAACACTGTACTTAAGGTTATTTCATTCACATGACGGCCTGCCAGCCCAATGGGTGAAAGAAACCCACCTCCATGCCACTGGTAACAAACAAAGACAAGACGGGACAAAAAAAGGACAGTCACAGATCACAATACAAAGACATATTGGCTTATTGTTCCCCTTAAAGGGCAAGACCACTGATTTTCAACCTAAACGTATTATTTTTATTGCATATTTTCAAAGAAACCATCTGTATTGCACCAGCAATTGAGGAAGCATAGCTGTTAATTAGTTAATTTAAAAAGCGTAACTGACATCATTGTTTGAAAACAGGGTAGTTATATCGTCTAGTCATGGCTGGTGGATGCTTTCACATAAAACCAAAAGAGAGGGTTCTATCCCCAAGCGAAACAACAACAATAACCGCTAGTTCATATCCACCTGGTACTAAAAACACGATTTTTTAAAACCACAGGTCAACTGAAAATATGTTAAACGCATGTGTAAATCATGTCAACTGTATGATGTGTTTGACTCTTATTTCCAGGCCTTTAGTATAATAATAGTTGTTATTAATGTTTCTGTGTATTTCTATTTACTCACATGTACAGCCTTGTGGACATTGATATGTGGCAGTAAAGGTTGTTTAATTCGGGATAACAGTTTAGTGAAGAACACAAGAACAGTCTGTTTCATCCCAGGAGGAAACTGAAAAACAAAGAAAAAAATGACAGTTTATTTGTTAAAAGTGGGTTTTATAGGGTAGCAGTTATTTAACGACAAACAAACAAGACTGAAAGAGTGTAAGGTTACCCCACCTAACACAAACACTTTGTACTGGGAGGGACTTATTTATTTTTTAAATGACAGGTGTCTGACTCAAATAAACTATTTAGTGTTTACTATATTAGAATTAAATTACAGGTCACTATTAATGCCGTACATCAGTTCTGGCGAGTGTGTAAAGGGTCTCGAGTAGTTTGTGTTGTAGCATGTACTCCATACAGGGTCCTGTACTGCCTGACTCACAACTTTCCTCTTCCTCCTGTAATATCTGTAACATCTGATCTAAATGAGACGGGATGCTTGTGTGATCAATAGGCTTCTTGTCATCTAAATCAAGAAAAGAAAAGAATCATATCTTAATGTAATGAAAATAATCAGAATCCTAATTTTTTTATCTATATTTTCTATGGAATTGAGCATCAACAGTTTCATGTTTACGGCTCAAACAACAAATATGAAATTTCAAATTCACACATTGTTTCAATTTGTTCTACCACAATAAATCAACTGCTATGGTGAGTGAAAACAGCACAACTTCAAAAGGAAATCAGACCAGCAAAATTGTATTGAAAATTTGTATTGATCATTAATTTATTGTCAAACCTAGAATTCTAGGAGTCAAAATACAAACATCAAAAAACAATTCCGCATACGGTTTTGTCAGCAATTGTTTTCTAACAATTTTCCTAAACCGAGCATCAAAGGCGGCAGAAGAAATGAAAAGTGAGGGGGTCGATTTTAATCTGAAGTTTAAAAACAAACTGTGGACAATGGCTAAAAGACCTAAAAATACCTTGCCTATAATCTATTCAAGTTTTACCGCGTCAATGACATCATCACTTTGAAATGTGTTTTAAGGAAATAATGATTATCTCCATCCCAATTAGATTGATTGATTGATTGATTTATTGGTGTTTTACGCCGTGCTTAAGGGTATTTCACTCATATGACCGTTGACGGCGATGTATTCAAATAATAATTGACACTAACACAACCAAGATGTGAAGCGTTTCAATAATGTTGAAAAGTTCATTTTCCTCCAGTGCTAGGTAAGGACAGCATTGCTATTCTTCAAACAAACTGCCCTTAGCCAGAGGGCCCATCCCAATTAGCAGCTACCCATCTCCTTACATCAGCCAAGAGCTGGCCATCTCGAAGACAGGTGGCTGACTTACAATATGCCCCAGACCCCCTGCTTTCAATGCCATTCCACAAAATTGTAACTTGAAAAGGACTTACGTTTGTTATCAATAAAATAGTTTGTGATACCCTTCCAATGATACACAAAATCCTCTTGTAACGACAGGTTTGGTGCCAGCTGCAAAAGGGGAAATATACAAACTATGATTATTTAATAAATCATGTAAAACAAACAATCAACAAATTGTTTTTACCACTATGTGATTTAAATTCTTGAAATGTTAAATACGGTTTTATCATAAATGTTATGTAAAATATAAGGCAGGGTCCTTGCCATGAATAAAGGGAAATGTCTGTGTGGGGGATGGATAGGG
>JAQQZZ010087978.1:0-14888 GCA_030265115.1 Mopalia vespertina
ACTAAGAAAGTGTTATCCCAAAATAACGAAAATACTGTTAATCTTCACTTTCTAAAAGACACAAAAATTATTCAAGTATAAAGTGATGTCATGTTATACTTGAAAACGATCTCTGGAATGAGATAGAAACGTAGTGTCTAATAAATTAAGAAGTTGTTATCCATATCAATGTTTTGCATCTTATATGTGTTCCGACTTCTATATGCCTCTAAAAGAATTTCTTCAAATGTTGGCTGTTTTTTGTATGGTCCTGGTGTAGAATGTCGATGTTTCGGCTTTTGGACGACTTCAGAATTAGATCGGATGTGCTCATCAGTGGCGGGGCTAGTATAATGGAGTGATGTATTTTAGTGCAGCGCTTTACGTGTCTACATGTTCCGAACTTTGGCCGTAACAATTTTATGTAAATATGTAAAACTTGATGACCCTGAAGCCCTTTATAATTTACATGTACTAGCTATTAAAAACAAAACACGCACCGAGATAGAGGTTTCGAGAAATAACTGAAAAGCTAGAGGTAAAGCAATCCTTTCCTGATTCGATGTTCCATTGTGTTCTGATCAGTGAATGAAACATGTTCCAGTACATTCAGTCCCTGTGGTTTTCAGACTTACATCATATCAATATAACGTAAGTATAAGCTGTATATACCCTGAGAAACAAATAAACCGCACGTATTAAACACTTACATGAATTGTGTCACACAAAGCGGGTGGGTTTCCGAGAGGAAGTCTATGGGAAGTAATTCGGCTGATCTCTTTATGCTCTCTCTCTAACGCTTCACACAAACTACGGAAGGGCGTTTGGACTAAACTACATTATTGTCCAAATAGCGATTTAATCTATATGGGTTGTACTACGCATTGATCACCTCCCTTCAGTTTTATTACAGCAGTGTTTTCTGGTAATTTTGCCTACGTTAAGACACGTATCGTCTGGTTAATGTATTGATGATACACCAGTGTACTGGTAATTTTATTTGCCCAATATCAGTTGTCTTTCATGCCGCTGGATATATAAAGACAGAGAGTAAGCCGTGCAAGATCGAACCAATCAACCATACAATAACCTGTCAAATCGGGAGAACACTGGCAACAAATAAAATAACTATTTAAGGATCGAGATACTGGCAACAAATAAAATACCTATTTAAGGATCGAGATACTGGCAACAAAATAACAATACCTATTTAAGGATCGAGATACTGGCAAGAAAATAAGAAATACCTATTTAAGGATCGAGATACTGGCAACAAAATAAGAAATACCTATTTAAGGATCGAGATACTGGCAACAAAATAACAAATACGTATTTAAGGATCGAGATACTGGCAACAAAATAACAAATACCTATTTAAGGATCGCGATACCGAGGTTATCAGCATTCCTAGTGAGATACGTTTGAACGTTTTCCCTGTTTTGGGAGCTTTTTGTTGTCCTGAAGCTCTCATAACCAAGGAGCGAGAGAAATCCGATTCGTCTTCGTGCCAGTGACATTGAGGTTGGTTTCCGCCACTCATGTTGGTTTCCGCCACTCATGTTGGTTTCCGCCACTCATGTTGGTTTCCGCCACTCATGTTGGAATGTTATGCGTCATATGTATGAGGGAAATAAGGCTAAGTACGGCGCACATCCCTAATGATAGTGTAACGAAATAAGCACATCATTATACGTTCGTGGATAGCTGTTCTCATTATGCTTTATAAACATAACGCAATGCGGTTCAATGTTCTTTTAATAAAATGTTATGTTTTTTCTAGATCAACCTTTTCTCAATATTACAGAAAACCATAAAGCGTATAAGGAAACCTTAAACCTTCAAAATTTCAACGACTCTAAAACACATCACGCGAGACATGATATAATATAAAACAAATTAATGAAGCAATTTGAAAACACACGAAGATTTACAGAATTATAAAACGAAGAAATTTTTAAGTGGAAACCTCTACATGCAGCTGCAATGTCCATCTTACATGCAGTCTTTGACAGGGATCCAAAGGGTTGTGTTCACACCGCAGCCCACCCACTACGTCCTCCTTAAACCATAGCCCCTCTTCCTCCCTCTTACGATTTTAATGATGGCGGAAAATAGATGTAAACAAAACAAATCCAGAGTTGAAGAAAATCGTCCCTGAAGAATCGCTTCGTATATTTTCTTCTGCGTGTCAGAGCAGAACATTTTTGCCAACTCCGACAATTCGATCGTCGACTGTGATTCTCGCACAGGTTTAGAATCTGAATCATCTCTACCGTTTATTTATCTTAAACTCCCCAAGCTAAATCTCTTTATTCGCCCAGCAATGAGGGAACTCTTTCCCGAGATAAAATAGAACCAAGCAGTATCTATGTCCCGCTCAGTACCCAGGGATGCAGGTGCGACATATTTTATATGCGGCACGTGTGCCTGCGTCTTGCCGATTTACTTTCCCTAGCTCCCTATATCGGCCGTTTTAATTTGAAGACGGCGTAATAGTGTGATGGTGTGTTTGTTGTTGTTGAGAAAGGCATACCTAAGATCAAGTTGATAAGTGTATATGTTTCTAGCTAGATGGTCGACGAGACCCGTGGGTGGGGATACGTTCACGGATTATCCCTATATAAACAAACTGACAGCAGTAAATAGGCACTAATACCGTTCACATTCTGGATTAAAACCGAGTAAAAATGTGTGAAAACTTTATCCCAGAAAACACTTATTTTACGCTGAGGTACAATCAATTGTCTTGCTGTTTTCTTAACACCAAATAAAAAAACAACAAAGTTGTGAAACTTGATCTCTCATGGGTCTCTCGCACTGGTGATTGACATGTTTATGTAGGCAGCACTAATTTCATCACAAGGTAACATCCGGGCATCCTGGTTACAGCGAGTCCTGGGCTGACTAGAGGGTATATTAGGGACTAAAGAGACTGGTGTACTGCAGAACATAAGTTGAGACACCAAATCTACCAACAGCGTCTACAACCCATGAAAACTTCAATGGGACGATTGAGTTAGCTAGCGACGAAAATACGGAAGCTGTGCGGATAGGAAACCACTACGTCAGCGAATAAGGGAAGCTTTTGTTTTGTGCGGTTAGTTTACAACTCCTCTTTACAAAAGTGAGTGTGTGAAGTTTGTTGAGCTCTAAGTTAAACGCAGGCCTCAACGGTTACTTTTGGTTGTGTGTTTTCTTGTGTAACCCTTGTCATAGAGTGACGTGTGGATGTTTGTTGGTAGAAGCAGGGCACTGTAGTCTGAACCCTGTGTTCTCAAAACTGTTAAAAGGAGACCATGGTCCCTGAGCAACACACATTGATGGAAAAGGACGGCCTGGGTTTAACGAATCCTCTCGCCGCGGTGAAGGAAGAAGACGAGGAGGGACAGGATAAAAGGGGGCAGAAGAGACCGTTCCCGAAGAGAAGCCAATCGCTGCCCAACCAGATGATGTCGTCGGATGCTGAACAATCTCCTCACGGCCTGGCGCTATCCGATGGGTCGGGGGAAGAGTTGGAAATCAACTCTCCCAACGATCAAGGAGGGCCGGCTAGAAAAATGAGGCGAAAATCCCCTCAAACATATGAAGATATTCAAAACCAACGTGTTTTAGCCAATGTGCGAGAAAGGCAACGGACTCAGTCTTTGAATGAAGCCTTTACACAACTTCGAAAAATTATACCGACTTTACCTTCCGATAAACTTAGCAAAATTCAAACTCTGAAATTAGCATCACGATACATTGACTTTTTGTACCAAGTTTTACGAAGTGACGAGGCAGATAACAAGATGGCATCGTCGTGTAGTTATGTTGCCCATGAGAGACTTAGTTACGCTTTCTCTGTGTGGAGAATGGAAGGGGCCTGGTCTATGTCAGGACACTGAAGCTAAACCAACATCTTTAAATACAATTATGGTAAGTTACTTTGTCAACACAAAACTTTTTTCAGGCAAGATGAATGGGCTTTTTATTACCAATATTAAGGGATTGTACAGATTTGTACGTCAAATATTATTACACAATTAGTACCAAATCAACATACTGTTAGGTTGGGTTTTTTTGGGTTAAAACTTTGTTGCGGCTTTGGTTTAATTTCTTTTTTAACAAATACTATAAAATTGTTGATATGCTAACTCTTACACATCAATTGATGTAAATGTTTCGTCCTAAAGGAAAATGTTCGTTTGGCTTTTTGCTTGGACTGTGTCTTTGTCTTCTATTTGTCTTGAAAATTGTAAAATAAAATAATGTTTCCTGAGCGATATAAATACTTTTTAACTGTTCATTGTTAGGCCGGTTTATCTTAATGACAATTATTTCCGGAATTAAGACAGACATTGAGTATTGTTTCCATGAGTTTAAAAAAACGCTAATTTTATGTTTCTTGAAATTTGAAAAACAAATCGCGTTTAAAGAAAATATAAATGTTTTTATGGGATTCAAGGAATTAAACAAAACAGTCCAGTGTTTCCATGAGTAAAAATAAAATGCGAATTATATTTAGTTGAAATTTGAAAAACAAATCGCGCTCAAAGAAAATATTTAAGTTTAAGTGACAATATCTTAAATATCTAACTTTGCAAAATCAGTTGATAGAATGGATTGATCTCTCGAAGGTTATTAGCGTGATTTGGTAAGATTATAACACAGCATGCTGCGTCAAGGTTGTTAGTTCTCCCAGAGTCCAGGCTTACTTATATAGACTGCTGTCAGTAATCGCTATCACTTTGAAACCGTTGCTAAACATCATTGACTTAAAATATAAATGCAAATATTTAAAGAAAAAAAATTCGCCAAATAGTATCATTGAGTGAAAAGTTATGGCGTGATGTTTTATTTTAAATCAGGAATTAGTATCCTGTTTATCAAAATTAAAACACGATAACTCTAAATCATTCTATCTAATTCAAAAGTTCTTGGAAAACTTATTCCAGATAAATTTAATTAAGTCCATAAAATGTTTATTTCATTTAGTATGGTGTAGTATAGCAGCGCCTCTGATCGACGGTTAAACACGTACCATCACACCTTTCCCTGGAAGTGTTTACTGCAACAAGCGACACATGTATACAATAAACACAGTACAATGTTAGGTGTCAATAATCCATAAAGATCGATGACAGACCCTCTTCGCTTATACCAGTATCACGTGATCAATACCCAAGACTCTGTTCAGCGGGTTTTATTTCTAATTTTAATCAATGTATGCAATGTATATTACCATAAAATCTTTAATTTTGACCGCATCTACACAAATGATTTTTATATTTCTCTTATTTGCAAATTAAGTTTAATATATAATGTCTTATTGTTAAGATTTATAAGCTTACATCTGTGTCAAATTGTGTGTTAAAATCACATAATTAATAAATAACGTTCATGGAGCAATAACCCTAAATCTTAAAAATTAGGAAATGAACCAGGGAGATATGTAAACGTGTAAAACAATGAAAGACAAAATCTCAAAAAGTAAATAAACCACATTCCCTGCCGAAAGAAAACAAATTAATCTTATTAAAACGTGCTCCCATATGAAACCAAATACAATATATATACTTAGTCGTTAAATAAGTCCAGCTTTACAGTTTATTTAATCCTCAATTTGCCCTGCTCTTGCTCATTTTTATGGAAATTGTATAGATACCCCTAATAATAATTATCCCCATAATATGAAGCATTGACAGTTATTAAAAATAAGATACGTAAAAACAATCATTTCGTATCTAATATATAATATATTATATAGTGTAATATTCGATGGGAGTAAGCCAATTAAAATAATTGTTATTCCATTGATTTGTATAAAGGTATGTTCGAGCCTTTGTATTCAGAAAGTCTAGAATTGCCGACTCCTCTGAATAAAATGACGAACACAATTTAATCATATATTAAGCATAGTAAACCAGAATCGAGACATGGTCTTTTCGTTACAGCATCGATCTAATTTATACAAAATAATTATATCGATTAATTTGTATAGATGTATTTACAGTCAGGGACGGGGCTGTCGTTGGTACGCCCCGGGGGTCGGGGCTAGAGTGATACTGGGCGTGGTGATGGGCCTATTACAGAAGGTGTTGATGACTATGATTTCTCATTAGGATGGATACAGGAGCCGAACTTGACTTTATAATCAATGATTAACGTAATAAGATCTGTAGATGTTAGATTAACGACCTGATTGCAAGTCTGTTGTGATGGTTGTGACTAACCATGAACGTCCATATTGTATAACACTACGACAAGTCTTATATTCTCAGTCACGGGAAACTTTGGAAATTGAATATTCATAAACTGAAACTTCCATACAGATTCACTTAAGTAATATGCCGTTTGAATAAATGATACTGTTTTCATCAGACTATATGATTCGGGATAACACTCATTAATTTATTTTTGAAACTAACATATTTTGTAATGTTTATTTTAAATTTATTTGAAAGCTGTAAAGCAGACGATATAGTAACGTATTAGGTTACGATGCGTAAACATACTCTCATGCTATTTGAGTCTTCGATGCCAAAATTTGCAAATAAGTTAACATGGATAATATACGCGAGACATTTCAATTTTGTGTGTGCATATTTTCGTCTTTACGAGATTAAGAGGTCAATTTCTACATGTCACTTTGTTCGAAAGGAAAATATGCCAAGTCTGAGACGTGGAGTTACTTTCAAGTAAAAAACTACTGAAACACATTAATACCGTTCCTTGATATAAAGCAGACTCGACCAGAAATGGGTCTATTAGGCAGCGAAACATTTTTTTATATTAAAAATATGACAAGAATAGTGGATGGAGTAGTTTTACTGGATAAAAATATAGAATCGTTAAACCGGTTTTTAAGTGTTTCATTCGATTTAGGTTGATGCTCCCGTGGTGTTTCGGGAGTACAGTTATATTTTGAAAAATGGTGCCAGCCGTGACGACCTTTTTTTTTTTACAATGTTTGCCAACGTTTGTGGAGTTTAAGAAAACGAACAGCCTTTTTAGTCACTAATACGCTGCCAGAGCAGCATTTCAAATCCAGACTTTCGTCATCTTTAAGGTGGTTTTAAGAAATGTAGGTTACTTTGCTTGTCATGTGTCATAAAGATCCCGCTATAGTACCATTGTTCAAATTTATGACAGACTTTCACCAATGACCGTATGCTACAAAAAATAAAGGGCGTAACACTTGACTAAATTGAAGATTCGCCAAATGAAATCCAACAAACACTAAGAACCCGGTAAGAACGAGTCTAAACTATATAGGCTATGGAACTGTTTTGAACTGAAGGGCCTGTGCAGGTGTTACTTTAGGTTTGACTCGTCGCTGTCAGTCATCGATTAAGTACAAGGATTAGCCGTTCACTCCTTCAATCCACATTTCTGTTAGTTTCCAAACCATGCTTCTGATCAGTTAGCTTTCACCACGTGGTTTAGATTTGTTTGATTACGCAGGCACGTGGCAAGGTGAAATAAACCAGCCGTCAATCATAGCGTCTATTCGTACCTTCAAACCGAGGAAAGCTCCAAGTGTTTGTATAATGTTCACACCACTAAACGTAAATTTTGTAAATCGTCGTGCTGTTCATTTGTTGTGCGATTTAATTCCAGATAAGATAAAGATTATATACTTTATGTGGGAAAGTGTAAGAAAGATGTATGGCCAAAAACCCTGGCGTCTGAGTGACCAACAATCAGAGAGCAGCTCAGTTTTGGATGCTGGCGAACGGGTTACTGCCCCAATGAAATTAATGCTGTTTGATAATAGAATGCATTGCAAACAAATTATTATCAATAAAATATAGCCATCTAATATGCAGTTTTGTACTGTGTTTTATTATTTTGTTTTTGTGCGAATGTACTTACTATAAGCAATCTACCCAAGGCCCACGCAATGTAGATATATACATTATTTGCTAGAAATACATATTTCAAAGCTGTTTATTCTCATATGTTTTCTTAATCACATCAGTGTTTTGAAAACTTCATTCACCATCGGCCTGGATGTACATAACATTTCAGAGTATTTAATTTAGCCTACTATAGTTGCTCCTAGCTATATTCCCATTTCTCAAATAAGATTTCCCTTTGAAATTGGAACCAGTTAAAGTCATAGCAGCTTTTCTAATCAACACTATGTTATAAATTTGAACTGTGCTGTTAAACTTATAGTGGTGTAGCTGTCGGTATGAGAGATTGCCTCTGACACACACCAGTCGGACTGGAAGTGATAAATTTAAGTCTAATTCTCCTCAGGCCGAGCTAGGAAAGCGAAGGAAATTTCCCTGTTTGAATAGAGCATTTATATTGTCGTGTGAAGACTGACATCAATTTGATAGTTCCTAAAACAGAATTGTTCGGTGTTATGACTTTTAATACTCATCATTTCTGCAGCTTCCGGTATATAAATATATTTATTGACGCACAGCTACCGGTATATAAATATATTTATTGACACACGAAAGATAGCATACACACATTGTAAGTGTACTTGTACAAAACTCACGAATTATTGATACCCTATTTTGGATCAATGTAATCGTGTAAGACGCATCAAGACGAGACTTGAGGCAAATTCAAGTTATCCTCCAGCGAAAGCTCTTCGTATGTGTAACATATGCTGTCATTCTTTCTTCTTGGTGACCAACATCATGTCCGATTTCCCCACCCCACCCCACCTCACTCCACCCCACCCCACCTCACCTCACTCCACCCACTTCCTGATCCCCACGAGTCAATACTCTAACGCTCCATGCAGTCCACAAATCAGCTGAGAACTTGTGACGTTTCTGTTTAAGAGGGTATACATTTCCTTGTACCCAACAGAGTACCTTCAGCAGTTAGCTTTTCGGTAAAGACGTAACACAAAGAATACCCAAAACATTATAAAGAAACTTAACCTCTATGCCACATAAACTTCAAGGCCTCATTTTTAACTACCATCAGTCGAAGACATTCCTTCTCATATTCCCGGGTGCCAGTTTAATTAAATCTAGCGGCCATTAGCAACGCGCGCCATTTTGATAGCCTATGCAGCTGTTCTCGTTGTAACGCGATAACTCCCGACCAGCACGAGCTTTATGGGCAACCATTCATGTGTATGATTAAAATGCCAATATATAACTGAGGAATAAACCGGAAATCAGTAGTGTTTATTAACAATTTTACCTCAGCCACAATTTTTTGACATATCGGTGACAATTTTAAAAACATTTGCGCAAGTAGCGGATTTCCGCTTGATTTCCTTGCTGGGTGATGATTTTTCGATCTGGCGCATTAATCGTCGTTAGGCTTCAGTTTTGTACTCAGGCAAAGGGACTATTTTAGTCTAATTATATTAAAATTCTGTTAATATCTTAAGCTCCTGTATAAGAATCGTACGATATATCCGTATGTTAAACGGCATTATAGAATTGCACCTGATTATAATTGGAACGTTGTCTTCGGAAATGACCAGGGTATACGAGGTGTTCTTCAAAGCACAGGCAGCTCCAAACCGCCATATGGATGAAATATCTGACGGCATGACGTTAACTATCGACCAATACAATTATTTTCTTAAGGTAACATGTTTTTGGCCTTTGTAATGCAGCGAAAAGTTGTCAACGTTTAAGTGACTAAAACCTGTTTATAGCCAATAAAATATTTGGAAGTAAGCCAAGGGTTCTCGGGGATATTTGTTACTGAAGAGTTTGTAGTTTTCTTTCCCTGAAATAACACAGCGTTTAACTAACTATCTGCTATTTAACGGGAAGTCTGAGCTTACTAACGGATTTTACAGTGTGCGCTCCCAGTTTCCAGCCAGCATTCCACCTTAACAGATCTTGCTGTCTGCATGGCAGTCGGCTGGAGGCACTTCATTTATTGTAGAATTGAGAAGTTTGTCCGTAAATCGTTATCATTCATTTTCGATACTCTATTTACAGATTATCGCCCGTATATTTTTTTTAAATTGAACTGAAATCCATTCAGGTGTCATTATTGGAATTTCGAAGACAACGTATTATGCAGAGATGAGTATAGTCTGTGATCAAGGACAATCTTTAACACTGAAATAAATCTATCATGTTTGCCTCTGTTGTAGATCAACATAACTATTATCATGATGAACACCGATTAAAATTAAGGATAAAAGTAAATGATAAATAAGAGCTACACGATATAATGGACAACGCTACATGTGATTCACAATCCTGTGATTTCCAAATATAGATTATATCCGCCACTCATTTCGATAATTGAGTATTACACTTCCTTATAAAAAAAGTGACACAGTATGTCTGAACAGTTTATGCCAAATGGCGACGTCTTTATTCACTCAGCCATTTCTTCGAATGTAATTCCTGCCATTAATTGGTTTCCTTGATAAGCCTCGAACAACTGTTGTGCCGTGTATTACATATAGAAGGAAATGACTTCGTTAAGATAGGGCCTATATTACAGATTTCAGATAAAGCCTTTGCAGCTAGTTACTTGGAATAAGAAGTTAAACTCGTAGAGATAATAGTCGGAAGTCATTGCGAGTCTGTTGCCTTGTTTCATCAGTAGACCAGCTGTCCCGTCCTGTCAACAGGCAGCAGCCATGATCTCTACCTAACATCAAACGATCCGGGTTAAGTCTGCTCCGTTCCCAGTATCAAGCCTGCCAGTTGTCTTTACCAAACGTCTCGGTCCTTAACTCTGCCCAAAGCTACCATAAAGATATAGAGTAGGGTATTTACGAAGCCATAGAAGCAGTAAGGACAACCCGGAAACTATGGCGCCGTTACAAGCACCCCGGTCCTTGAGTTTAATGGCTTGAAAAGAAATCTGCAAGAGTATATAATTTAATAAGGCACTCCGATAAAACCTCGACCGTTCCTGTGTTATTTTGCCTAGTGTTTGTTTTAAGTACCGACACCGTAATTGTATGCAATTCTATTTAATCTACACTTTTTAAAATCTATCTCAGTTCCAAGGATTTCTTTAGAAAAATAGATTAAAACGAAAAGAAAAAGTGATTTTGTTTTGGTAAGCAAAAAATAGACTCACGGATCAAAATTGATTGCTTGTGAAAGTAGTACAGTTAATGTAGCTTTTGATTTCACGATGTTTAGTCTTTTCTGGTGCACTTACTTGAACTCATTTCCATTCCGATGTTATTGAGTATAGAAGTATGAGTGTATGCTTAAACTTCAGACAGCGTTAGTGAATATGTGGGTACATGTAGATATGTACAGGTGCACGTTACAACCTTCATGTTAAGATCCATTGATAAACCTGCCTCTGGGATTTGTTTTAGAGCATAAGACTGGAGGCTTTTCGGTTTACACAATTAAGGCTGTTATGGATTTTATTGTATTTTTGCAATTTTTGGGATAACAAAGCTTGTTAATGCATCTTAAACACGCTTTTTAATGACTAGAAATGCCTGTAGAGGGTGACGACTCTTTGGATTTATCTACAACACGGTATAATTGTTCTCTTCTTTCTCTGTTGTAGGATCTCTTTAAACTATTGATGACTTTCCACCGCCATTATTGTCCTCTGTTAAAATCCAAATACTTGTGTCCTGCAACACCACGGCCACTGTCAATGACCGGTCCACGCAAGATGCTTAAGCTTTCTGTTCCGTTCAACATTTTTGTTGGGTGGGGATCGTGATGTTCCACAAGATTCTACATTTTACATTAACTGTGTGTAGATGTTGACAGAAGACATCGCCATTCTACGGGGTTTGTCAAACAAATTGAGAAACTGTGATCAATTCGAAAAGAACAAGGCGAAGAACTTTTAAGAACCTTTACCTGACCGACCAGTGTTTGTTAACAGACTATAAAAAACTTTGCAAGGAATTATCAAGAATATAGGTTCACATTTGAGATGCCTTTGGAAATGTTCGACTGAAAGGAGGACACTGTCCATGTTGTTGTTGTTGTTGTTTTTGCCCCTGAACTGGAGTACTGTATGGACTCTCTCCGATTCGCTGTAAACCTACCCTTACGCTTAAATGATTTACAGACAGACATACTGATGGAAACAACGGTACCTTAAATGGAAAGCGTATAATATTTATTTGCGGACTCTCCGTAACGATTTGGAATTAAATTAGTGCAAAATTGTTTTTGTGATGGCCTAAAGCTAATTAGGAACATTGTGTGCAACCAGAACAGATGTGTGTTGTAACATAACATTTTGCGAGAATTTACCTCAACAACGTAGTCTACAATGAAACGATTGAAACTACTGCATGTGGCAGTGTCTTTTAATAAGGGTGTATATCTGCGTTGATGGTGCTTTGTGTATGTTGCAATTCCTCAGATAGCTCAAACTGAATGCACTGAATAAAGGCTGCGCCAGTCGCCATTGGTAGTAGGCGCTACCTGCCCCAAAGACTATTTATGCGATGTGTCACACCCACACTACGCCATACTATAGCCGTTCGTAAATAACAGCAATTTATAAAATAAAAAAACACACAACGCGGACAAACGGGCTGACCAATCACAACGCTCTATATTTTGGCCCATAGCCTGGAATTAAACGAAATCGTTGTCATTTATCGGCTTACACAATTTGTGAAAACAACAACCGAGCAAGACGAACTGTTGTTCTGTGGAGTAAAAAGACCATTATTTGGGAGTTCATCTCCATTCTAATCATATTAGATTATATTAAATAAGGGCATTTTTACTAGTGGTTAGTATATAGTGAAGCCATGAACTACTTCATCCGCTAAGAACATGGATCTAATTGTGGTACGGACTGAAAACTGAGCTAATAGCAAGTAGGGGCCTAGAATGAATTTAGGTGGTGATTGCTGTTAAACTTGACGACTGCTTCAGACGTTTAGTTACATCTCAGAATACCGTTCATGTGAATCTATGCCTAACATAATAAATGGTGTCTTCCTCGCAGAATAAATATCAACCGTGCCATGTAAACCTGCCTGTATATAGACTCTTTTAACAATATCTTCTGTCGGGTTGTATTGTCAAAACTTCCTGATATATTTACACAGGTGCGTGTAATGATAATCTATGCAATTTATAATTAAAATACTGAAAGCAAAATTTACCAAATATACGTTATACATTCGCCTTTTTGCCAAAACAAACTTTTTGCAAAATCGCCGACATAGCATTTCCGTGTAAATATACGAACCTATATTTCCCTGTACATATATATGTTTGCTTTTGTTATGTTGACTTCTCACATTGTCCAGGAGTACATTTGTTATAATTTATAAACCTATGTCCCAATCCTGTCAACCGATGAATTATAAGTATTTCTCAATTTTAGTTTTGTGCAAATGTTACATTATTGTACATACTTTTGATGTTGTCAAAGTGATCACTGTTATTCGCGCCAAATGAAAATGTTGCCATATTGTGTCTTATCAAATCATATTCATGTATGTACAAGGGCCAACTATCCGTGAACGTCCTATTTCTGACTGTATACGAATTGAATGACTTGGAAGCTATATAGAAAATATAAATAAATTTTATATAAAAAAATCTACTACGTTCATTTTTTGTTGATAACATATATGTATGGAACCTGATTGATATGGAAACTTGTAAAGGGTATCAAATGACATATATGTATCGAACCTGATTGATATGGAAACTTCTAAAGGGTATCAAATGGCATATATGTATCGAACCTGATTTATATTGAACCTGATTGATATGGAACCTGATTGATATGGAAACTTGTACAGGGTATCAAGTACAAAAATGAAATGAATTTGAGTGGATGTATCGTTCGCGGCCTATTTCCTTAATGGTATTCGATGTGATCCTCTTCTGTGACAGCCACAATGACGGTTTAATTATTTAGTTGAGTTAAGGTGTCACAGAGACACCTCACAATTTAGGACTAATAAATAAGCATATATTGTAAACACAACAAAAATACACCCCCAAGCATTTCTAATGATGGGTGGATTTGGAAGACAAACACTGTTAGTTGCGTTTACCCCTCTTATGGAAATCAAAATGTTATAAAATCCCGACCATTAATATCTCTTCCCTGACTTCCCCGGGTTTCAACTTGGAATTATAACTCTGCCGTTCGAATTGTCAGGGGAACTTGTTTTAGTGGCATTTAGAAGCAGTGGCAGTAAAATAACATAATTCTATGGATTTCAACTTCTATGTTTATTATCGTGCAACGTTTCAGTGCAGATACTAGCACCTTTCTCTTGAGAAAGATGCTAGTATCTGCACTGAAACGTTGCCCGATAATAAATATAGAAGTTGAAATCCATAGAATTGTGTTATGTTGTCAGGAGAACTGTTTACAACACCTGAGACCACTTTCACGAAGCGATCTTAGCTTACGTGCAACGTAAATACCACGACGACCAGTGTTGAGGACAATCCTGTTGCCATGACAGTTACGTTCGATGTTAGCTCAGATCTAGTTGTGAAACGAGACCCCTGGCCACTTTCACAAAATGTCGTACCGCAAAAATATATCGTACGATAAAATTTTGCCATGTTAACTTTAGGCGTAAAAATATTATACGATGTTTTATTGTCGTACGAGATTTTGTGGCTCCAGGGGAACGTTTCACAAAGGGATCTTAGCTTACGTTAAACGTAACTGTCATGGCAACACTATGTCTTCGGCACTCACTGGTCGTCATGGTAATTATGTTTTGCGTAAGCTAAGATCACTTCGTAAAACGGGCACTGATAAACGAAGCGAGAGTGCAAAACCTTGACAAAACTGTCTTCGCATGCCAATGTTATCCCTTAGCATGTTAAACACAACGGATTTGAGACCACCTGATCTTTCTGTTTAATCCAGCGCGTTATGTAAGGATGATGGGCTAACAGTTTCTGTTTAATCCAACGCGTTATGTAAAGATTATGGGCTAACAGTTTCTGTTTAATCCAGCGCGTTATGTAAAGATTATGGGCTAACAGTTT
>JAQQZZ010087989.1:0-18147 GCA_030265115.1 Mopalia vespertina
GTGAAAAAGAATTTCACATATGTGGAAAAGAATTTCACATATGTGGAAAAGAATTTCACATATGTAGAATAAAGACAGAAGAGATGAAACGGCTTGCCATAGTTGATATCTGCATATAACACTTACTTCATATATTGACAAAATACCATGTACTTTAGTCGGATGATAGTCAATATAACACGTAAACTTCTCTTCAAAGAGTAGGAAAGAGGAGTTCAAATTAGCCCGCGGTGTTGTTTAAATGAGACTGGTGCATCGAAGCCCTGCTATAACACCATGGCTTTGCAGCCGGAGGGGACCACTTCTGCGCTTTCATATTGACGCCAAAATTAGAAGCATTAGTAAAACACAGGCGTGGGCTGTTCGTTGGAACAAAATCAATAAGCGATCAATGCAGAGAAGTATCGATTTTTACTCCCAATGTGACACATACAAATGTGCAATTCATTGACACTTAGGCCGTCCCAAATAATACTTTGAAAAGACGGCAATTGTATTGTTTCAGCTTATTGAAAATGGTTTTGGTGCCATAAATGAACGTGTTATATCGTCTATTATATAAAAATCGTTTTGCCGCATTAAATCGACCTCTCTTGGTTTGGTTGCTATTGAGTTTAAAGGCGCTAATTCGTGTTATTGCCCTACATTGGGATTTGAAGTAGAGCTCAAATGTTCAATTAAGTAGACTTACCGGCTTAACACAGGTTTAATATCCCAATCAAATACATTCTGTATCCTTTTATTAGGTAAACATGCCTAGACAATGGCAGTAACAGGACCTTCCAACAGAAAAATGGCCGGTTAGCAACAGATACTAAACCGTATTTCCGTACTTTTAACAAGGCTATTGGGCGATTTCAAGTCTCGTTTGGCATATAAAATGTGTCAGAAAGTTCAGTATATCAAATATTATTGGGCAGTACTAGTTTTACCCATTATAGCCGGTACGGTAAGTGAATAAAAATTAATAATTATGTGCACTCTTACTCTGTATCTCTAAATAAGGCTGCATTGTATGAAAGACTATTAGAGTTTGTTTGTTTGATTGGGGTTTTACGTCGTACTCAAGGGTATTTCACTTATATGACGACGTGCCAGTCCAATGTGTGAAGGAAACCACCCTCGACACCACTGGCAACAAACAAAGACAAAACGGGACAAATACAGGACGATTACAGGACGCAATACAGACACCACAAACAGATCGGCTTCCTGTTCCCCTTTAGCTCTGAGAGCACCAGGGCAACATGAAGCTCCCTCCAACCACCCGCAACGACTATTAGAGAGACAGAACTCTGGATGTAATGGTATGGTATTTTTGCGGTTAGAGTTATGATTTATAACAAACAGATGAATCGAATAGGAGTTTCATGATATTAAATTTGACATAAACCGATTTTTTTTTTCACGGGTAATATTTTGAATTATACACCTTGGAACGAAAGTAAACCAGTTATCTCCTATAAAAGCATTCAACAAAGGTGTTATTTTTATAGCTTTTAATTGAAGTTGCTATTTTCTGTGTCGCTTCAAGAAAAATGGCGATTCAGTTACTGCATGGAGGTGAAACTTTTTTTTTTTAAATTTGAGAAACTCGAATTGATGGATCCTCTTCGAATTTCTATCGAATAAAAACAAAGCAGTATAGAGGGCACCAAATGTTATGAAAAAGAAACTAATTTACCTTAAGTCGACATCCTTAAATGTTTAAAAAATATTGTTTAAGGACTCAGTCGCCCTGCCTGTATATTGTTTCAGCTAATGCGTGTAATGATCCGGGTGTAGTGTGTGTTCTATTTAATCAATGTGTTGCCTGGCGGCGTGTTGATTTAAGCGACCCAATGTGTTTTCATGTCTTTGTGGTTACAATTATAACACAATATGTCAGAATGAATTAGTTCAGCTTTTCATATCACGAATTTCATAAATCAATTGTGACATAATTCTAACGCGTTTCTTTTTTATGTGTCGGTACATAACATTTATAGCCCTCACAGCCAGTTATATATACCATTGGTGTGAATACAGCGTTGGCACACCTAATGACGTTTCTCCGTTAAAACATATCCGGCATCTATATTCCATTTCATTGGTGAAACTGTAAAGAAAGATCGTGATGCAATATAGGAAACAACATAAAACGTATTGACGTGTAAGCTGTTGGTTAGATTTTAATTATGTCCTGATAATGCCTAATTACTTTCCAAACCTAACTTTTGTCGCCATTTCTTCAGATATTGGAATCTTGTCTTTTGTCAAATCTGTTAAACCTACATTCTCAGAACCTAAACCCACTTTATTAGTATATGTACCAGTTAGATTAATTTGTTTTGAAGGGGAATGTGTATGCCTCCCCGTTAAATCTGTTTTACATTGATTGATTATTGGTGTGCTACGCCGTGCTTTATGGTATTTCACTAAAATGACGTCGGTGTATTCCAACAATATTTGACACCAGCACAACCATTTGGATACTGTTGTAAAATGAATCTTCCTCCAGTGCTAAGTACAGACAGCATTGCTTTACTCTTCAAACAAACTGCCCTTAGAAGAAGCTTTGGATGTGTTTGAGTCTTGACTGTTAGTGTATATATAATCAATAACCAATAAGCACGGGACTTGTTTTTTGTTTTGTTTTTATTAGCTGCGTATTTAAATATATCTCGTTAGTTTTTTCAAATACCTCTATGTATTATTTCAAATTATTTCGGTGAATATCCTTAATACGGTCTCTATGTAAGTATCCTCTATGTAATACACGGGCTCTCGTTGAATATTCTCTATATGATACAATATACTGATGTTATCGCACAGTAAATACGTCATAAAGAGATGACATCACATTTTTCAGGTCATCTTAATTGGGACGTCACGGCAATGTTGCCATATTTCATGTACTTTGTTGCAAAATAACGTTCCAGGACCTTCGCCACTGTTCAAGATTTAGTAATTTTACTCCAAAATGTAAACGTTTTACTCATAGTAACAAAATACAATACATATTTTAAAACATTGTTGAAGAAAATTTACGGTTCAAATCTTTATATCATGATCCCAGGTTACACTTACTGTGAGCCACCCGTACGACATCATCAGTTTATGTGGTCACGTGAATCTTGGAATGGTCAGGTGCATCATGGACACTGGACAGGTCACGTGAGTCTTGGACCATAAATAAATCTCGCGTCAAAAAGAAATCTTGAACCTTAAAAAGTTATTTTATATGAAAACTAACCGTTGTCTGTGATAGAATTGATCAATCTTTTACAATGTTTTAAAATATGTCATTTTTTATTGTAAGTGTAAACACAAAGTTTACATTTTGGAGTTGAATTTATAAATCTTGAAATTTTTCCGTTTGGCGTGCCATACATGAATGTCAAGATTTTACACGAAGCTCGCACTAAAGTGAAAAAAAACCTATCAATAGACCTGTATTTAATATCAGGTGTCATTACTTATGTTATTTTGCTTGATTCTCTATATTTCGTGTATCTTAAACAAACTTTTCTGGGCGTATTTTCAGGTACAAAGGGTTTATGAAAGATTGTCCGGACGGAAAATTGACTCTTGACGTAAGTTATTTTTATGTTATTTAGTTTTTAAAGTTAAAAAGAAAATTCATTAATTTATTTGTATTTGTTAATTAAGTTGAATCATTTTTAAATTTGTTTAAAAAAATAAATAAACGCCACACAAATACAAAGCATAGACATATTACAACTACAACTTGTACAATTGCTTCCTCCTTCCTCATGGTCTCGTTGACTTATGGATTATTCGTCTATTTATTAACGCTAAAAGGTTATACATTGCTACAAAACATTAAAAATGATATCCTTTGTCAATGATGTTGGTAGGTTTATCCGTTAAGCGAACCTAGTCTTGCCAGTATCACGACCACGGGCTCTTACTTAATGCAAAGTTCCTTTGACTTTGAATCAGTTGCTTTATTTACACTCGTTACCCTGGCAACACCATACACGGCATTCGAAAATATATGTAGGTATATAAATATAGAGATGGATTTTCTAAAAATAAACAGGAAAGTCGGTTAAGCGAAGAAGTAACCATTCTCTGACGCAATTGATTAACTTTTTTCTCCGCAGCAAACGTTTTCAGATTGTTTTGCCTGTCATTTAGCATCCGTTAAATGGCTGTATTGAGCAGTATTGAGGGTCCATTCTTACATTTACTTATGTTTAGCCGACTAATGGAAGATATACAAATTTGGCCTTTGGCCCTGGAATTTGTATTGTGGTTATCACGTTATTTAGACACGAATCAAGCGTTTACGGGCATTAAAAGAACATATAGCGGAACTGTAGGCCTATAGCATACACAGTGGATCTTTAATGAGAGATCAAATTTATGAAACTAGGTTATAAGGGCCTCATTTTCATTTTTTCCGAGCCTCTCCAGTTTCATAAATTTTATATCCTGGTCAAGAGTTTGGTATTCTATGTCACCGGTAAATGCCTTTTTTATAGTAAGTTTAATCATAAATCAATATATATTTTCGCTTCGTTGGCGAGAGAGAAACGAGATATTGGTAGATACATGTACATATCTGGGTCAGTTCAAAGCGTCCATCAGAGTACCCGCCTAACACAAAACATTGCCGGTTAAAATATGGTAGTAATGTAAAAAATAATTAGTTTTAATTGGAGTCAATATGTAGCATTTAGTCTTGACCCTTAAACAAAGCATTGTAAAGCCATTCCAAACACACTGCACTGTGTCGTGGCGAGCGTTGCACTCATGCACGAACGTTTGGACTGGATCGAACAACAGATGGAAAACGAGAGAAGTGTAAAATCGCCTGTCATAAATCAGATCATGATTCTATTACACGGAAACGTCGGCGGACGCCAATGGTTATTATTGTACCTGATATGAGCTGGGATCGCCAAACTGCAGGTCAGCCATGGTTGTTTTTGGAAATGTGAAGACGCCATTTGCAAGTTGCAAAATAAAATAGTCCGTGTAAGTTTGACACTTATATTGGTTGAATTGTGTCAATGCACAAAACGTGACCAATCTGAACGTGGGAAAGCTGTTTGCCCCACACGTGGGGATAGATAGGACACCCACTGTGTGTTCCTAGATACGATGAATATTAAATCGAGTGTGATGAGCAACTTGATATTTTCACGTGTAGCACATTTATCGTATCCATCTACAAAACAGTAGATTTTCGTTTTATTTTATGACGAACTATGAGATTGTGAAAAAAGTTAATCAAATTGATAAAAAAATAAAAAAAACAATTTGGTAATTTTTTGGGTTCTTAAAAAACAAAACAACTTATCGCGATTTCTTTTTGGATATTATAAGATTCAACACAAAAGCGCGTATATATAAAAAGCTCGTGCAGTGAAATGTTGCCTGGAGACGCGATGAAGTACAGCGATCACAGTTTAAAAGGAGCACATGTTGTTGGGAAAATTAAGTGTTATTATTTACATTTTACAAAAGCAAAAGCTAAATAAAGAAGCCAGCTTCTGGATTTTCAAATTTTAAGTGTCAACCATCAACAAAATACGGTCCACGACAACGAATTCAGAAACTTACAGAAATTTCTCTACATCGTTGTTCGGTGGTGAAAGTACGGTGCTTTTTTATACTGATGAGTGTGTCTGGGGGAGCAAGCACTTCATCCCGCCAGAGATGTCGGACCGAAAGGAAGGATAACCTAATACTGACTGATGCAGAGTTACAAGAAAGTAGTTGCATCTGTAGTGAAAATATCAAAAGTCATATTTTCAGAGAAGCGATACCACAAATATCAACATCTCACTGATATGATGTTTATTTCTTTGATAGTTTTCACTATCTCATCCTTTGGTATATAAAAAATGAGACAAATATCTCATGGCTGTATTACGCTGAAATTTATTCATTTATGGGATAAATCGTGTATTTATCTGATTGGCCTATTTGAATGTTCTTCAAAAAAAACATAAAAATAGAAGAAAAGAAAAAGAGGACCTCGGCAAGAAAAAGTCCGCTTTATAGAAACACGAGTTTGACATGTATTGTTATTAAGTAACTCCGGGGGTGGGTTCGATATGCCTTGTTGCTTACGCGTATGTTTTCATAAGGATTCCACTGGTTTCTCCCAGACACGAACCGGTTGCCACCAAACACGGGTCACGCAACTTTCTCTTAACTAGGGCTGGCTTCCTCTCATGACGGTCTGGTTTCCTGTTACCAGGCCCGATTTCCTCCAAAAACGGACTAGTTTACACTTATCACGGTTGATTTTCTTCAAACACGGACTTGTTTACTCTTATTGATTTTCTTCAGACACGGACCAGTTTACTCTTTTCACGGTTGATTTTCTTCAAACACGGACTAGTTTACTCTTATCACGGTTGATTTTCTTCAAAAATGGACTAGTTTACTCTTATCACGGACTAGTGTCCTCCAAACAGGGACTAGTTTCCTCCAAACACGGACTCGTTTCCTCCAAACAGGGACTCGTTTCCTCCAAACAGGGACTAGTTTCCTCCAAACACGGACAGTTTCCTCCAAACACGGACAGTTTCCTCCAAACAGGGACTAGTTTCTTCCAAACACGGACTAGTTTCCTCCAAACAGTTTCCTCCAAACACGAACTGGTTTCATCCAAACACGAACTGGTTGCCTCTTGCCAGTATTGATTTTCTCCAAACATTGGCTGAATTCCTCCAAACAGGGACTGGCTTTTCTCAAAACACAGACTGGTTTTCTTTTGCCAGTACTGATTTTCTCCACACACGGACTGGTTTTTTCTAATCACTGTGGATTTTTTGCAACGACTGACTGGTTTCCTCTTACCAGGGTTGATTTTCTCCATACACGGACTGTTTTTTTCTTACCTGTACTCATTTTCTCAAAACAGGGGCTGTTTTTTTTTCTCAAAACACGGACTGATTTTCTTTTACCAGTACTGATTTTCTCCAAACAGGGGCGAGTTTCCCCAAACAGGGTCTGGTTTTCTACGATGGCATAAATAACAACGAAAAAAAAGCATTTTGAAGATGCGTAATTTCCTTCAAAAAGCTATGGCTTTCCGAGCACAGATTTCCGCGTCATAACAAGAATGTAAACACTATACCAGTGGGCACTAAAGTCATCTTGAACAATTGTTATATAGTATGTATGCATGTATGTATTGGGAGAATGGGTATGGCCCATTCCTGAATAAACTGAAATATGACAATATCTAGAACAGCGCAAAATGTCATAGAGTCTGCAAAATAACTTAAAACACACCTTAACAAACCCCTAATTTATTTAGAACATTGAAGCTGAGCAACAACTATTTGTTTTCTGGTTAAAATATCGCATTGCTGCTCTTCCACCTGTGTTTCACTCTTGTACATTTATGATTCACGAGCTTGACGCCGTCTAGGTGCTACCTCGAAAACATCAGGAACGTCTGTTAATTTTTAAACATCCGTAAGAATTTTGTGCAGGCGAGTTATTAGAGTTGTTTCCTCTGACATTTAACCGTCTTCCTCCACACTTCACACACGGCCCGGTTGGATTGGTTTGGACAATTCTCAATCCACTGTCGACAGTGCTCGCCCTCCGGCTAAGTTTAAAAGAATTGTCTTGATATCTATTGTGTTCTGAAGCCAGGCCTGTGCTGTTGGGGAGAACGGACAGAACGGGGTTTCCCCATGGTTATGCAAACTTAATTTATTTATAGGTTTCCCAAATTGTTTGCAGTCTTGTCAACATTTGCAGTTTGCCACTGATTTTGACAAATTTTGTCATCCGATTATCAATGAAGGGATACACTGGTTTCCAGGGATACACTGGCTCCCAGGGATACATTGGTTTTCAGGGATACATTGATTTCCAGGGATACACTCGTTTCCAGCGATAAAATGGTTTCCAAGGATACATTGGTTTCCAGGGGTTCATTGGATTGTAGGGATATACTGATTTCCCGGGACACACGCGTTTGCAGGGATGCACTGGTTTCCAGGAAATTCATTGGATTCCAAGGTTTCATCGGTTTCCATTGATACACTGGTTTCTAGGGATATACATATTTCCCGGGACACACTGCTTTGCAGGGATACACTGGTTTGTAGGGATACACTATAGTTTCCCGGGATACACTGGTTTGCAGGGATACACTTGTTTCCCGTGACTCATTAGTTTCCAGGGTCACACTGGTTTGCAGGGTACACTGGATTCACAAGATATATCATTATCACTCAAAGGTCAAAATAAAGGAATTTTGTTATTAGGAGTACTTTATGTCCAGTTATTATAGTAGGAGCGGGGGGTGGGGGGACTTAGAAATGTTAGTCGGCACCCGTCCTTCTTTCTTTTTGTCACAAATGATTGTGAACACCTGCATTGAAAACAAATTCACAAACTTCAAACTTGGTATGTAGCTTCCTCCTGCTAAGGACGACAGATAGGATTCCATTTCACCAAACTCCGTAAAACAAAATGGCCGTTAGTGCATAATTTTACAATATTCATATTTGCATGTGTTGTCAAAACGAAATAGTAGAAAATAAATTCAAGGATAATAGCTTCAAACTTTGTATATAACTTCCTGCTTTTAAGACAATGGGTGGGATTGAATTTCACCAAATTCCGTTAAAAAAATGGCGGACATAGCATAATTTTACGATATTCATGTATGTTGTTGTTGTGAACACGATAACTCTGTAACCAATTCGCGGTTTAACTTGTAACTTAAAATATAGCCTCCTCCTAGTAAGACAATGGATGATATTGAATTTCCTCACATTCAGTAAAACCAAATGACCGCCATTACATAATTTTACAATATTCATTTCTATATATGTTGTGAACATGATAGCTTGAGAAGAAATTAACCGATTAACTTGAAACTAAGCTTTCTTCAATTAAAATGATCTCACCTTTAATTCACCCCTGCTTAATATGGCGAATTGGTATGGATATCACCCAATTCCATAAAACAAAATGGCCACCATTGCATAATTTGGCAATATTTACGTCTATATGTACTGTGAACACAATGCTTGAGAACAAATCTTATAATTCAAACTTGGAAAGTAGTTTCCTCCAGTTAAAAAACAGATGGGATTGTATTTCACCTAATTACACAAACCAATATGGCCATCACTCAAATTCAGATATTAACTTCAAACTTCATAAAAAAGTATGGCCGACTTTGTATGTGATACACACCAAAACTTTAACTATTTGACTCTTTGAAGGAAAAGAAACTGTTTTTAGCTTCAAGTAGATTTGACTGCTATTATGAGCATATTTATTTATTTCGTCTGAGACGAAATTTAACTTATATTCTTGTTGAACCGAATTCCGTCCATTTCTGTTCGATATCTTATAAGCATATAGTAAAATTAGATTCATGTCGACACACAAATAAATCTTATGAATAGCGGGCGCACCCTGTCTTTGGCCTTGGAACACCGTCAGGCTTGGAGTTCCTTTTAATCCTAGACTGTATGCTGGATGGGAATATTTTGATGGAAATATCTGCTTCAACAGATCATGTGCTGACTGACGGAACGCTAGTTTTAATTCAGCGCTTATAGACTACTTTATTGTCATGTCTGATTGAGGTAATTCTTTTGTTCGGCTGTTGTTGAGTTAAGGAGATATCAAAAAAGGTATCCAAGAAATGTCCAGACCAGATCACTTGAAAGACGGACCAGTGGGGAGATTTAACGTTACGTTACTTTATGTCCGAGCTGTGTTGAGCAGTCAGCAATACCATTGCTAACAGTGTGTGACCAATACATAACAGTTAATGACATGGCGTTTATCTTGTCGAACAGCAAGTGCCAATATACTATTTCCCCCGAAAACATTATCTTCAGATGATACAGTGCTTTATTACGAAATATTTCTCTCATTGCATTGTAAAAGTATAAATAATGCTGCCAATATATGACTCAGTTGTCTGTTTTTATTGGAGCCCGTGTTGATCTCTGGGCGACTTGGTTTGATAGAGGAGAAACTCTTTCCTTTCTTGACTGGCCAACCAGCCTGTCACAGACGTATATACCGTTGAAATCCAGCATAAGTGGATGATCAAGCTGTGTTTCAATACTTGAGCGGACGTGAATGGACTTTTATTCTTCATAAGGAACAGAGATAATAGATCTTTCTGGCCACAGAATTGCGCGGGGATATGTAATGATAGAATTATCCACGGTCCGAACTTCAAACTCACACATCTGTAAGACATTTAGATTCATGTTGAGATTTTGTTCTTGCAAACACGGTCAATACAAAGACGTCATTCAGATGAACTATTCTTGAGTACGATGTTTAACCAACCAAACTAACGCACTCACAGCCATCACCAAGAACACCCATCAATTCCAAACTAAACAACAAACAATCGTGTGCTGGATTCCGGTCTGCAGAATTCATTGTTGAAATAAAATCATATAAATGCTGTAAGTATTTAATTTTATAAATTAACAAAAACCTTTCCATAAACCACATACGTTATAAAATATCCACGTTTTTATTTCAAAAGAGCAGATTCCAAAATGAATTAAAAAACAACAACTTTGTTTTGATTTGTTGTTGCCACTTTTAACAATTACACGATTTGCTTCACGGAAGCAAGTCTGGCGCGATCGCTGGTGATTCTAGACTTCGGCATTGCAGGTCCTCTTAAGTAGCCTATGGCGATCGCTGGTGATTCTAGACTCCGGCATTGCAGGTCCTCTTAAGTAGCCTATGGCGATCGCTGGTGATTCTAGACTTCGGCATTGCAAGTCCTCTTAAGTAGCCTATGGCGATCGCTGGTGATTCTAGACTTCGGCACTGCAGGTCATCTTAAGTAGCCTATGGCGATCGCTGGTGATTCTAGACTCCGGCACTGCAGGTCCTCTTAAGTGGCCTATGGCGTTGGACATCAAATAGATTTTTACTCTAAATTCAAGAATCTGGAGAACGTTTGGAAATTTTTTAAAAGAAGCAAGTTATTAAAACGTTATAGATTCAAATGCCTGCCACGCGAAAAGATAATACAGCAAAAACAGTCAACGACATTTTATTAGTACTGTATATAGTGTCTTGCAACACAATTCATGTTACCTCCAATGGAGCTTGTAGTCAAGTGACCATGATTCAAACCCCATTATGTCACGAAAAAAAGTAAAATTAATTATACTTGATATGCTTTTATCTAGTGCTTATATTCACGCATGAAATCATTGAAATAAATAAGATGTAACATTTGTATAACAGCAATGCTCCACTCAACCGGTTTGGCTGGTTTAAGTGTTATTGGTATGTTTTTTTCTAAAGAGAAACAAATGACCAAGAGCTTAACACCTAACAACTGGCTTTGAGTGATATGTATGGCAGAAAGCTTGATTCGTGAATTGCTTTCAATGATAAACAGTTTGTGAATGACAGCTGTCTGGCCTGCTGATTAGAAGAAAAAAACAACTTATTTTGGACATAGTATGGCTTAATGCCAATACATCGGAGCGGACTTGAATCGTAGTTCTGTGCATATCATTTTGGTAGTCGTTTTCCGCCAAGGTGATCAGTAGTTTTTGGAAGAGGCTATTGCTTATCTTTGGATGACAGGAATCGATATCCGTCTCCTAAATGCTCATCCCATTGCTCTAATGAATGATATCAGAAGTGTATCTCTCGGAGATCAGAGGTCGGCCTTCGCCAGGAACAATCAGAACTGGACCACTGCACAAATCCTTTTCCGGACAGAAATCGATTCGTAGACAGTAGATTCTCATCAAATCAAGGAATGTAGTTTAGATGGGGGTTTGTTACTTATCTATCGATGACAAGAGTCGCCGTTATTTATATTTCTGCTTATATAGTGCTTCTTTACTTACTCTTACTATGATAATAATAAAATGTATGAAATGTATGGAAGCCGATGGGTACCTACAAAACAAATATTTTCCCACGAAACACTTTATGTTTGGAATTGGAAAGCTGATTTACTTTAATCAAATAAATTCGTAATGAAATGGGGTTTCCCATTTGTTAGACCTATAAATGACCTGCTAGTTATATGAATTATAAATGTGCTAAATATACGGAAACCTGGAAGGCTATACTTACGTTAAAAAGGATTGAGCAATTGACAAAAATCTATCTTGATGTCCCCAGGCCACTAAGATTAATGTCGCTAAAGAACCTGGTTTTATACAGGGGTAAAGTATCGACTTTCATTTTCCCTAATGGCCCTCATGACTTTCAAATTGCCTTGGAAACGATAATGTGTCGCGCACGTCATTATACTTGCTGTCACTTGTCACACAGATATGAGAAAACTATTTTGAAAAGTTCACACTGGCAATCACATATCAACCAATCAGCCACAGCGAGTTAAAGATACAATGTTCCCAATTGTGCACAAAATAATATTCAAAGACTCGATCCGAATGATTAAAAAGCGAACAGATATATGCAGCACAGAGCCAACATTCTCCACTCATTGCAGTTAGTGATCGGCCGGATATAATTTATATCCAATTTTCTGTACACCCGGACTAACTCTCAAATTTCCTATACTGGTGGGTACTGGTGTTTGATCAACCCGTCTCTCCTTATTGGCACTGTTGTTGATCCAAGTGTTCTTGATTGGCGACTGACAGCGCGTGGACCTCATCCATATCAACTTATTAGACGGCATGTTGATTCGCGGGATGGCTGTGTCAATACAGAAGACATCAGTGACTTTGCTAACTGAAGACCGATTTGCTGTTGAAGTGAAGTCTACAAGTATTGGATAGCTTAAGACCAGACCATTCTGCTGTGACTAATCGTGACTGACCATACAAAGCGCACGCCAAGCCGGACAAAACAAATCGGTTATCGGACAGCTGTTTCGGGTTATATATAGCATAGCTGTTAAGACATCACACTGACCAAGGTTTAAACAGTGTAAACTGTGGAAAACAAAATATTATGAAGGCGTGATTAAGTCTTGTCTTGTTGAGAAGAATTTGCCAGCGATTATAGAGCACAAGTTGATTTCAATTTTTCTCTTCCCAGGTTTCTGGCTTCTGGTTCAAGCGATAATATTAAAGGAACAGGGACAAACATGTAAACACATCTCAAACTAATAATTCAATCTATCTATCTATCGATCAGTCAATGGCTCGGTTGGTTGGTCTGCCCAGCCAGTCTATCAGTCAGTCAGCCTCTGCAGTCAGTCAGTCTGACAGTCGGTCGGTTGGTCGGTCAGCCAGTCAGTCAATCAGTCTCTGCAGTCAGTCAGTCTCTGCAATCAGTCAGTCAGTCTCTGCAATCAGTCAACGTTACGCGCATGTCAAAGACAGTCTGGTTTACATGATTAAAATGGACACAAAATAAATTGAATGCGATTGCGTAAATTTGATATTTAAAAAAAAACTTTGAGTACTTTTACAGTGCCAAATAAAACCCGTCCTATGAATAACGTGGTCGATGTGGCCCGTACGGTTAGCCATAGAAATAAAAACCCGTCCTATGAATAACGTGGTCGATGTGGCCCGTACGGTTAGCCATAGAAATAAAAACCCGAATGAACATGTATTTCATCCAAACTTGATTACACGCTTTTATGAATTCTTTTTCGTGATTTGTAAGGATCAGGATTTAGAATTATTATCGACGTTTCTGACTGTGTATTGTGAGAAATATTCCGCTTGATGTGATGCTACTGAGGGTTTCCATACATAAGAAGCCGGGGATTAGATCGCCTCATTCCAGTCTTCAGAAGCCATCTTTGTGTTAGGAGTACAAAATCCGATGCCTGGCATACGGTTATATTTTCTATTTAGTTGCGTTTTCTCGTTTTTACAAAATCACTAGATTTAAAAACATTTTTCTCATGTAGTAAATGTTGGATGATTGTCTTAAATTGGGCCGCATGGCTTAAGTTTTTGTGCCTAAGCGACAATTTTAGGCAAAAAGGACATTGCTAAAAACTAAATTTGTGCTAGAATAGTGAAAGATTTACTTGGGCTTCAGCAAGCACAGAATTGATTGAATCGGTTCTTTTTATGTGTTCGTCACTCCTGTAATTCGTTAGCTCGTTAAATGGCGGCAGTCAGAATTTGTTAGTATACCTAAATAGGACGACCGTCGGACGTCAATGTTAATTGATTGGATTAGTCATCAATAAGTTCAAATAAGTTTATTTCGATAAGCTCCAAGACTGTTAATCCGCTTCTTTATTTTGTTTTAAATTTCTGTAGCTATGTCTGCTCCAATTATGGTATATATAGGTGGACAGAAACCAGCATTGGATTCGTTGGGAGGGGGGGGGGAGTCGAACTCCTGATCCACAAGTTCTGTTTTTATTAGTGATTCATTGTGCAGATATTGTCCCATCCTGAGCTTCTAGGCAAGGCTTCGCGCAAAATCATGCTATTTAATCAGTTAAAATGCATAGGTGTATTGTGCATTCAATTCTAAAGCAAGTCATCACAAAACGAAATGAATCGGACCGTAAGTGGATGGCTCTAGTCTTTGTTTTGATCGATAATAGTATTTTGTTCCTCGCTTCTTCGTGAGCAAAACCCAAAGTCAGTGTTATATTTCCGGAGTTGAACTCCAATTAGGTCAAAAGCAATAATAGTGCCAAGAAACTTAAAATGTATACTGTTTTCCTTGGATCTTCTGAGTATAATTCTTTGTTTGTTCATTGTTCGTGTGTTTATTGTGTTTGATTGATTGGGGTTAAACTTTGTGAGCGGTACATTGAAGGATGATCAGTAGTCAGACACGCTAAATACTGAACCACGCACAGCCTTTGATCACCGGAGATCTACGCAACTGTTCTGGTCTAAATTTTAGTTTCGTGTTGTAAAAGTCTTTCTCTGGTGAGTACCCTCTGAGTTGCATATGAACTGACAGCATTTTGAACTAGTATCATTAAATTTTCGTATTTTTTGTCGAACTCATTATTACTTCAATGCAATACGGACAACCGCTGAAAACAAGAAAGTAAAGATTTGTTGTAAAATTTGATAAAAACACAAGATCACTTAAATAACCGTGAGCGTGTTTTTGTTTTATTTTAAAAGGTGTGAGTTAAATTGATTGCTTCTTTTCAGAATTTGTTTCGTAAAAAATGTTTCCTTTCAGTGAATTAACAACAGTACAGTCCTGTGTTACGTACCTTAGACGAGTGATAAAATAGTTTTCGATATTTTCTTGCGTGAACTACAAAATACACAATAAAACCATGCTCAGGAATGGTTTCCAGACGTTAGTATAATGTTGTCCATGAATTGTAAAGCTGATTGTGGTTTAATAAACCAAAATATAAAAACTGAACATACGTATCTTAACGGTTTGGCTTGTTTAACAAAGGTAAAGGTTAGGAATTTGTCGATTACAATTTGTTAACCCAAGACAATCTCAGGTAATCTTCCTTGCCTCTCTTTGAGGGACAGGTATCCCGTGCATCTACCATGTGGACATTATAACATGTATGTGGTCTATGATTTGTAAAGCTATTCAATTTGGGAATGAAGAGGTTTCCTGTACCGGTTAAACGCAAAGGACACTTCCAATACACGTCATAATTCATACTAGAGTGTTATTTCTATGAGTTTTCTGCAGCTTATCTGTTTTCCCGTCAGTCAGTCTGGCACCCTTTAAAGAATAATACACATTAATTTATCTCCACTGTCAGACTGAATAGATCATTAAGTGCAGTCAGTTCGTCGACCCGAACTATATTTATTCTTTCAGAAAAGCCTTCATCGTATAGTGAACGAATGAAACTGGATGACGCCATTGAACGAACTACCCTTCTTCTTCCTATTACATTCTTACTGGACACAGGGTCTTTGCCTTTGAAATCTCACCAGAGTCTGAGTTATGGAAGGTGGGTGGGTGGGATGTGGTGGAATTGGTGTTTTAAGTCGTGCTTAATGGTACATGTATTTCACTTATATGCCGCCGGTGCATTCCAACAATAATTGACACTAGCACAACCAAGGTGTGAAGCGTTTCCATAATGTTGGAAATTTAATTTTCCTCCAGTGCTAGGTAAAGACAGCATTGCTACTCTTCAAACAAACTACCCTTAGCCGGAAGGTTAAGGTGAGGTGTGTGTGCTTTCTCTAGTCATCTTGTTGAGGTTTTCTCTAACACGGCAAGACAAAGCTCGATAAAATAAGTTATATTGCTGTAAGTGTTATTGAATCTAATTGTTTTAGAATATAACTGCTTATCTAAATCTGAACGTTGTATGTCCTTTTAGTACACAGTGGTACTGGTATAAAACAAGAACGTCATAAAACGTTTCGAAAACACAAAAAACTAACTTTCCGAACCCTTATTAACCGGAATTGTCACTTTTGTCAAGCAGTGATTTGAATTGTGACGAAACCGTTAGATTTGTCTCGATTCTGTAGAGTAAGGTGCACGATTGGCTTTTCGCGCATTTCATCGCGTTACTTGTCATGTACCGGCAGTCAGCCAACGTCTTAGCTTTAACGTCACGTGATGTGTTACCTAGTATAAATGATAATAAAGCCAATGGATACACATTAATGATTCTGCTACTGTCATGTCCTCATTGCTGCAGCACTCGTGTAGTGTCAGATCTCAGAGTGGGAAAACGTTCTGGTAAAGCACTCGCTAAACGTATTCACCCCTCCTTGATATTTCAGTCTACGCTTGGTTTGTCTCGTCAGTTTACCTCCATCTGTAGGAGAGAGTTGTTGTTGGCAATTGTCCAAAATACCTTATCAACAAGATCTGTTTTCACAACAAGCTGTAACGTGGGTAGGTCACTTTGAGCTAAGAGGAATATTGACCTTATAAGAAGTTTAGGTAGATAAGGTCTAATGGGTGGATAGTTGCTTATGATACCTCTGAAATCGGGGACACCCTTTACACTCCATCAGCAAATTAAACAGGAAGCAACTGCTGGCCCTGTACAAGAAGGGTGTTTTCCCTAGAAATCAATGACTCATTTTAATCTAAATATTTCGGAGTATAAATCCGAAGAACGAACGACTCATTTTGATTTCAATATTTTAGTTTTTTATGTTGCCAGTAGTGTAACTCCGAAGAACTAATTTTGCGAAGAGCATTTTAATCGGATTTTTTCGTTGCATAGCTTTCTGATTACGTTTAACCCCTATTCTGGAGAGGATACACTACGCGCCAACGAGAACGTCTTCAAACACACAGTACATAAAGGTTACTAATAACTTATTTTGTTTAAAACTTGACACCATAACATTACTAGCTTGACCAGTTATGCGTGTACTATAATCTGTATTTTTTAGTGCAAGTCAAAACGACAAACGCCTACTTTAAAGCTTGACAAAACTGAGGTGTTTTATTAAAATTGTTTATTTTCCCCCTTTAATATTTTCCTATTTGATACATGGAGGGGTTATGTATGGTACAAGTACTTTTATACAAAAAGCTGCCATGCGGAAATAACGAAGCCCGCCAATACCCCTTATGGAGGTGTCACAGCATTTGCTTCACACTGACAGAGTTTGGTTAACACATGCCATATTGCCACATATGTATCTTTGATAGGATTAGGTTGATGCAAAGTTTAAGGCACATACGTGGGTTGTATCAAATAAATATGAAAAGACAAGAACGCAGGAGCTACTCCACGTTAACGGTGGTGTTAGCGTTTACATTAACTTTAACAAACTGTCGGCCCACACCGGGCACTCTCTGAAGTGAATACAAACATAAGATTTTTAAAAAAGCTTAAACCATTAGTTATGGTAATGAGTGCCTCTATTTTATTATTTTACGCCACTATATATATGTGACGTCACATCCATTATCATTTATTGTTGATTACTGTTCCCATGGTTTTTATACCCCACAAGATATTTGCGGGGTTATCTTAAAATAGGTGCTGTCCGTCCATCTGTGTGTCTCCACTCTACCTCCTGTCATATTCCAAGTTTTTCCTCCAGGAGTACTTAATAAACTCAGTCAAAAAAGAAACTTTACACTCGTTTGGATGTCGATAAGTTGAACATATAAGAAAAGTGATTTTAAATAATGATTAAATTCCATTTTGTACCCATTAAAGACGGTGTATACCCTAAAATTCATGTTCATAATATAACCAGTTCCACCGGAAATGCTACGGAAATGTAAGAGAGTAAAAATGGTAAGTTACAACTTGATGAAAGCATGTCA